>JAFVLL020027815.1:0-39924 GCA_021397915.2 Tor tambroides
AGATCATGGGTTTGATTCCCAGGGAAAGCAAGAGCTGATAAAATGTAAAAAACTGTAACTTGAATGCAATGTAAGTCGCTTTGGATAAGTCGCTTTCTTTAATGGACCTTGACAGTGTAATTTACTATGCAGTCAATGGGACAGTCACAAGCCTCCCGGTTTTCATCCAGAATATCTTAAATTGTTTTCCGAGGACGAACGAAGCTTTTACGGGTTTGGAACGACATAGGGGTAAGTGATTAATGACAAAATTTTCATTTTGGGGTGGAGTATCCCTTTAATAGCATGTTCAAATATCTAATGTAAATGTTCAAATAAAGCTTTGAAAAAGTTTCATAAAAAGGTAAACCTCACATTTCCGCCTTTAAATATAGAAGTCAAAATGATAATTGATTAATAAATGATTATATGTATTTTATCTGCTCCATAAATAATTCTAGATAACTTATCTGAATTGTTTAAATGTATAGAATCCACATAAGCTTGTTTTTCCTCAACCAGTCAAAATTTACAGCAAATTCGGTCCGTTTTTGTCCAGACAGAAACTGCACACAGGCTGAATGTAAATGTCTCTGCAAATCCACTCACTAACAGCAGGTGGCGCTGATGGAGCAGCAGAATTACAGCTGTTTCCTGTAAACTCCGTGGACAAAGCAGCTTTGCGATTAAGAACACTTCCTTTAGGTATTACATGGAGCGAAGATGAAAACAAATTGCCATCGAATCGTTTCTGAAGACAGTCAGAACCTTCAGAGATTCATTCATATAATTAATTCATTCATATATTCATTTGTATTCATTTGTATAATTCCCTCAGCGCTCTTTTAAAACCTCCCAGCTTTTCCGCCCTATTTTCACTCGAAACGAAACTACTCTGCGTGCTGTGCGCATGTGAGACTGTTACTTAAAACTGTGCTTTATGCTGGACAGTATTTATTTATCGTGAGTTGTTCAAATCGGGGTAATCGAATACGGTTTTAATAATTAAAAAATGAAACCGTAATACTAATTAATATTAGTAATATTAATCATCATTGACTTTTTTTTAATTTTTTTTTTATTTTATTTTTTTATGATTGTTGTTTTTTAAATAATTGTTTATTCTTTAGCTTTACATCAACTCAACCCCTTTGATGTAATGTTTATTGCACTTTGTGTTGTTGATAACAAAGGTTGGAGTTTGGGCTGGGCGATAAAGTTATAGCGATAATTATTGCGGTATAATTTTCCTCGATAAAACAACAACAGTTCAACAAATGTTCGATAGGAGTTCAATAAATGTTTGAAATAATGTTTATGTGGCAAAAGCGAAACTCTTTTGAAGCGTGCCACAAGGACCGGTTATCCGCTCGGCTCAAAGTTCAAGCGGCAGCGTGCTGGTTGCGAGCTCACTTGAGCAGATGCGTTTTCTCGCTAATGAGTCTCAGTCACATGACACTAAACAGCGAATTCAGCGACGGACAAAATGATTCGGTGGTTTACAAGTTTAAAGCCAGATGAAACAGCGCTGACAAACAGGAGAAGCACTGTGCAATGTCAGAAATGTGGGATATGGAATTTTATTATATTACTGTAGACATGTATTAAATGTATTAAACGGGTGGAATGTAGGGTTGTGCCGATAGACGATAGTATTGTGTATCGACAATAGTCAGAGATATTGATGATAGATGTCTTTGTCGATAGTCAAGATGATATTAGGCTCATTCTCCTATTAATGTATAAAACTATTATTATTATTATTATTAGGCGGCCTATTATTAGGCCTATATATTGGGCTATTATCAAATTGCCCCGCTATTTCACCTCAGCGCCGCACTTCACACACACGTGCAAATGAGGATTAGGCTTCTCCTTCTCATTGGAAATTTTTTACAAATGGACTCTAAAACTAAGCCCACATCAAAATTGAACTGCAGGGTGATAAACCTTTATTTACAAATTATGTCAAGAGTGCTAAAACAGACATCTTTTCTTGAACAGCTGTGAATGAACATGACGAAACTGCATGGTCAACAGCATTTTGTTTTCTTTACAGCACATTAACAAAAACATTAATGCTTATTCTTCATCATCGTTATTATAAAAAAATGTGCGGTTAATAACTTGTCAGTCTAAAACGAGGCTCGTCATGGGGCGCGTGACGATAGCGATAGCGGGGTCCTAATAGCGATGTATGACTGCTGTATCTGAATAGGCCTATATGAACTAGCTGTTTTAAGTATTTTTATATTTAACACGTTAGTTTTTCAGTATGTTTGAAAGTATATTATCTCGGTTATTGGTGCTTCCAGGCTCTCTCTCTCTCTCTCTCTCTCTCTCTCTCTCTCTCTCTCTCTCTCACGCACGCGCAGTTTAAAATCACCAAATTATGAAATAGCCTATGACAAGTACAGAGAGTCTCTCTCTTGCCCCCACCCACGCACGATAATATCGTGTATCGGCGATCTCACAGGCTGGCGATATGACGATATGAAAAATGACCATATCGCCCAACACTAGTGGAATGGAATGGAATTTCAGTATTTTTAGTAATTAAACCTTAGGGCCCTATCATACACCCAGCACAAAGCACCCTGCCAGGCGTGACGCAGGTGTTTTTTGTTAGTTTCAGCCAGACACAGTTATCATTTTCGTGTCCTGCGCCACATTGTTTAAATAGCAAATGCATTTGCGGCCTTTTGTTCGCTCAGGGGCGTGCTGGTCTGAAAACGAGGTGTGTTCAGGCGCATTGTTGGCACGTTGCTATTTTGAGGCAACAGAAATAGACTGCGCTATTGACCAACTATAACCTGGTCTAAAGTCAATGGTGCAGTATTTTTGTGTTATTTAAAGAGCGCGTTAGTAATATGCACCTATAGGCGGGTCCACAACGCGCGTGCACGCTGCTTATTACACACACAGCGACGCACTGCAGCACACAAACATGCCAAATATTAAAAATGAAAGGATTAGAGTGTAAAAGATTATTATTGTGTAGGCTACATAAATATAAAAATGCCTGTGTAAAATGCATGTAAATAGCGAATCCGCCATGGTGGGAGCGCAACTGGCTCTTAAAGGGAATGGGAGATGAGACTCTGATTGGTTTATTGCACTTTATGCCCAAAATACACCCATTACTCATTTAGAGAATAGGGACAACCCTTTTAGACCATGCGCCGGGTGCGCCGACCATTTTTCCCGTCGTTAAACTAGCAAAAGTGGATTTGGACATGGCCGAAGTGCACCTGCGCCATGCGCTTTAGACCATGCGCTTAGATCATTAAAATAGGGCCCATAGTGTTTGTGCATTTATACTGAATATATTTAGACTACCGTTTTTCATACAAATACCTAGAAACCGTAGTTAAATTTTTACCATGGTATTGAGGTGCTATATGTGTGGTTTTAACTGGGGTTATCATGACCCAAATGTATGCTACTATTAAAGACCAATGGTTAATTTTAATAAAACAGAATAATTACATTTCAACATATACAATGTAGTTACAATTTTTACAGATGTGACTGATAATATAACTGATTTTTGATGATGAACATAAATTTACATCGTCATCCTGAAATCTACTACTACTGTCAACTCAAGCTATTGTCAAAGGTGCATTTCAAAGACAAAAATATGTAATATTATTAATATTGCAGCCGGACTAATACATTTCAGTTGCCTTCTTTCTCATCATTTCTGGAATTTTATTCACCTTTTACGTACTTTTACTGCATAACTTCATGATGTTGCAAAAGTTGTGTTGTGTTGATTTAATTGAACAGGTCTGGCAGTAATCGGATCTTATTGTGTCTGGTTCAGCTGAAACCCCATTATGAATGCGGTTTTATAGATTTGAGGATTAGTAACTACAGGGGCAAATACATTTTCACACTGGCCCAGTAGTTGGTATTGGATAACTTTTTTGCTACAATAAATAACATTTAGTATTTACTCTGGTTGCCTTTCTTTTATGTTAGATTGTGTTTTCATTTCAGAGATGGACACAGAATCAGAAAAAATCAGAATGGGGACACAGGACTGTTATTAATGCATAAATATTTGCTGCTTTTTCCTGAAAATTTAGCAGCACAACAGGCATGTGGAACCAGGTGTTTGTCCAGCCGTCGCCAGAGGAGGAAGTTCACGTTGGTGAAGACCAAGACCCACGGGTAAGAGCATTCGGCTTTAATGTGAATGCTGAAGCTGGTGAGTCAAAACTCATGTGCCATTTTGAGTTGCCTTAAACACTGTTGTCTTTTAACAGGAAATATATCTGGATGTACTTTTTTCACCTCTACGTTTCACAGCCTCAGCCATCATCAAAGCTTTACAGGTAAAAATCTCAGTGTACTTTAATTCACTCTTAATGGGTTTACAACACAATACACAATTTGATTAAAGTTCTCAGAAGCCATTTTCTAGAAGTATTCTTCGCAGATATGATCAGACAAATCAAATACTCAGGAGTTAAATAAGTTACTGTACAGTTTTTAACCTACCATGAGGGATGCTGGTTTCTATGGTTTCTCTAGTACTATGTTTAAATACAGGGTGGTTGTCATCTCATTCTAGATGTTGCATGAATATTTAGGAATTACGTTACTCTTTTCTTTATTTTTAGTTAAGAGAATCCTTAAAGGGGTCATATGACGTTGCTAAAAAGAACATTATTTTGTGTATTTGGTGTAATGCAATGTGTTTGTGGTTTAAAGTTCAAAAAACACATTATTTTCCACATACTGTACATTACTGTTGCTCCTCTATGCTCTATGCCTTTCTGAAACGCATAGATTTTTACAAAGCTCATCGTTCTGAGAAGTGAGGCATGCTCTGATTGGCCAGCTGTCCAGTGCGTTGTGATTGGCCGAATACCTCAAGTGTGTGACGGAAATGTTACGCCTCTCACCGTATTGTGATGGTTTTTCCTGGCGCAACGAGATTAAAACAATGAAACCCATTATAAACGAGGCATTTGTTGCATCCAGTGGGGATATAATTACTGATTATAATGACTTATACTGTCTTTTTACACCATGTAAACACCATGTTTGCATTTGTGATCGGAGAAGCGACAAACAACAAGCACTACCCTACACTGCTCAAAACTCGCGTTTGAATCGTCAGTAGCAGAAATGTACTTTACAGGCTGTGAGTCAGAAGCATCAGACTGTCCTTGCAAGTTGGAATTTATAGAAACAGCCTTTGTGCAAGCCAGCAAGCAAGGCTACTCTCCGTAAAATGCGCTGCACACACTCTAATATTTGGGTTGAACTGTTCTGGAACAGTGTTGTAAATATAACTTAACCACTGATTTCTAGTTGTGTCCTCTTTTGGAAGCCCAAACAAAGTAGTTTCGCTTTCACAAGGAAACACAGTGTCTCCAGGACATGGCGGCGGCAGCAACAACACTACAGCGAGAATAAAAATCACGCCCCCTTTCTTTGCGTATACATTTGGGCGGTGTTATGAAAACCTCCCCACACAGTGACGTAGACGTGGGGGTGTGTTTGAATGAGGCGTTTTAGGAGGGCGTGGCAGAGTCTTAACTTTTATAAAGAATATCTCTTTGGTTTTGAGACTTTAGTCTTTGCAGCTTCAGGGATTTTATCTATGCACAATCAGCTTGTAACACTCCAAAGAGAAAGGAAAACTTGAAATCGCATCATATGACCCCTTTAAAAAGGTTCACATTGTGACTCTCATTTAACTCGCACTTAATAAGCCAGACATACAAATTGCACAACAAAGTGTTGGGGTCTGAACTTTTTTTTTTCTCTCATGTTTCATATTTATCTTCACTCTAAAGCATTTAAGTAAGAAATATCTTCTTATTAAAGCTATAGGCGTTATTCAGTCCAGAGCAGTGAGTGATTTTCTGCTTTTATTTTATTGTATGGCTCATATTAACAGTGTAGACAGCAGTACTATATATTATGAAGCTAATACACAGAGCTAATATAAGCATGTGATTTCTTTCCCAGCTGTTTACCTTCACAGACATAACCGACTGTGTTTCTGTACCTTGTGTATTTTTAACATAAACGGTTAAAGTGCAATAAGACATGAAAGAGGGCTTAGTTTAATACTCAACATGCGGTGTAACAGCCGCTTTCTGTGCGCGTGCTTCGGATGTGTGCACTCAGAAAACTGTATATCAGAAGTTTAAACTAATATGGCTTTAAAATGCATGAGACATAATAATCAAAACCAAACAGATGTTTTTTAGCAGAGTATCTGAGGAACGAGCTGTAAAGACAGCTTTATTCTGGAAAAGGGGGTGGGGAGCAGCAGCTCATTTGCATGTAAAGAGACATGCACAAAAACAGCCCGTTTCTGTTTCCACTCAAAATAGGCATTTTCAAAATAAAATAAATGATCTGTGGGGTATTTTGAGCTTAAACTGCACAGACACATTCTGGGGACACATGAGACTTGTAATAAATCTTATAAAAAGGGGCACAATAGGTGCCCTTTACATTGGTGCAGGTAAATGCATAGTTTACATTTACTTTTATTTAGAAGAGTTGATTCCTTTTGTCCAGATTTACAAACGAGGTACAGAGCGGTATTCTGATTTGTCGTGGGAGGAGCTGAAGAAAGAGGTTACGGTCACAGTGGAAAATGAGGTAAGGTGGAGCTATTTTCCCCTTTGTGTTCATTTATTCATCAGTGTTGCCACTAAACGTTGTTTTCAGCTTCAGGGCAGCGTGACCGAGTACGAGTTCTGTCAGGAGGACTACCGTCTGCTGCAGGTGGAGTTCTGGTCCAAGTTTTACGCCTGCTGCCTGCAGTACCAGGATGTGCTGTCCACACCCCTCGCCCTCCACATCAGCCCTGCCACAGCCATGGTCTGCGTCCTCAAGAAGGTACCAGATCCCAGCCTCACAGCTGGAAGACTTCATTTAGCTGAAGTCAGATAAGTTTTTCTGTGTATGTGTTTACTAAACAAATTGCTCTTTCTTTAAATAAATTCATTTATAATTAACATATTCTTAGGGATAAAAATCTACCTCAGCTTCTGCTCTAAACTATAGGGAGCCCTTTTACATTATGATAAGGTTAGAGTCAACAGCAGAGCCCACACTTAACTTTAATTGCTATTTATTTTTACATATAATAATCAACACTCAAATTAAAAAACTGAATGCAAACATGTAAACTGCACATAATTTTAAATTTACTTCTAAATTATACATTTTATATTTGTTGTTGAAATATATTCATTTACGCAGTGGCTGTTGTGAGACTGTTTCTTATCAAAAGTAACCATATATAAATCTGTAAGTGTCCAGTGAAGTTGTAGAATAGTGTTGTGACTGTACCAATACCAGTAAAATTTTGGTTGCAAAAACTATTGTAGCTATTTTATTTTTTTATATATTTAACTATTTGAAAATAAAAATATTTGATAAAATGACTTGCTAATGTGTTAAGACCGCTAGGGGTCAGCCGTAACAGGAAAAGGAAGAGAGTCTCTCCAGAGAGACGCTGAATAACAAGAGCTTTATTTACAAATAAGGATTTAGTGTCAGGGGCAGACAAAGCCAAAACAAAAGACAAAAATGATCTTTTTTTTAATCCTCTACACTTCCCGAAGCAAAATTAAAGAAAACAAAATAGTTTAAACTTACCTTACTCCCTAAAACAAAAACAATGTGAAAAGATCAACCAAAATAAAATGGCATCAAACCCCCTACATCCCTTAACTTGTCAAACTATGTTTAAAAAAAAAAAAAAAAAAAAAAATTTTTTTTTTTTTTTTTTTTTTTTTAACAAAGTATTTACAAAATATGTATACAAGTCGATAGCTAACAGTTCAAAATCAGAATCCAAAATCGTAGTCAATCAGGTGTTGGGTCAAGTTAACAAGAAATATCACAGGTTGGAAACACAAACACTGTCACAAAATTACATTCATACTCAGTCTCAAGAAACCACACACAATCTCTCTGGTAAGACACTCTAAGACTTAAACAAACGTGACGGCAAAACAGCAAAGGGAATGAGCTACAAAGTCACACACGATGGCACAATCATGGCAGAGGTTGAGTGTTTGAGGCGGTCCTTATATCTGGATCAGGTGAGGAGGAGAACCAATCGCAGCCTCCAGCAAATTATCACAAGGAACCGCCCACCTGTAACACACACATGCTCGCACACAGAGAATATACACAAGAGGACAGAATGGAATTAATGAACAATTGACTGGCTCATAACAAATGCTATTATTAATTATAAGTACATTAGCATGTAGATTTCAAATATTGTTCAGTTATGTAAAAATTCCATTGAAAATATGAAATGAAAGTGATAAAATTACAAAGAACCTAGTCTATTCTGGACATGAGTGGCGTGACACGACTAAAGACAAAACTTAAACACAAACTCTTTCTACACTGGGTATGGAAATCTTCAGATAAACCCGGTGCCCTGAACTACTGTTTAGGAGTGAATTAAACATTCAATTCAAGTTTATTTGTATAGCTCTTTTCAAGATACAAATCGTTGCAAAGCAGCTTTACAGAAAATTTTAAGTTTCTACATTATATTTAGGAGTAGGTTATTAGTGGTGACTATGGCTGAATTGTACAGTAAAAAATCATGCAGGTAGTTACAAATTACATGTAATCAAACAGACGGTGAACACTATTAACTGCAATGATTATATGTTGCGATTAAACGTGGCGATTAAGCAAAATTGCGTAGTATTATATGTTCCAGAATTAGCATCGTCTGAGGTCTTCTGGGGGGGGGGGGTTGGCATATAATCTCTCCTCAGGTGTTCGGTCATCTCAGATCTCATGAGCTGGTGTGCATCTGTCTGTGCTGTTATGATGTGGTTATCAGCACCATCAAAATAAGTCTACTTTTCAGCTCTAACCACTCAAACAGACCAAACGCCTACAGGCCAATGGCAATAAATAAAAAATGTCAAATATCAGCCTTGGTGATATATCGGTCGAGCGCTAATCTTTTTACTCTGCTTTCCTAGGGCTTCGTGTCTTTCCTGTTCCCCTGCTTTGCTGTCGACCATCTTTACTTGTCCTCTGATGAATACCTGTTTTCTGAAGAGGAGACACCAATTGTTGAGGGTAAGAGGGCATAAAGTCTGATCCCCTTTGCAACTTATTAATGCTATGATGTGAAGGGAAAAGACTGTTTGACCAACATGCAAGACAGGCAGCCACTGTTGACATAAAGTGATCGAGCAGTCATTAACGGTGGTCTTTTATTAGATTCAGATTTGAGCCGTGACGTCCTGCAGCTCGTTCAGTGTCTCCGTATGGTCAACGAGTCTCTTCCAGAGGACATGGCCTATGAGATGGACAAAGCCCTTGAGGACCTGCTGTCTCCAGAGAAAGTGTCGGAAAAAGTACTGGAGGGTCTTCTGGCCAATGACAAGTCAGTATCCCTCACATCACTGATTTAATGCAGTCACACGGATCAGCATGATGTCTAAAGTGAAATATTTTCTTCAGTGTGAATGTGATTCAGGACCTTTTAAACAAACTGCAAAACATCAATAACCCCATTGTTGCAATAAACACGCTGCTGAGAGAACTGGACCTGGAGGCTGATGCAGAGACCGACACCAGAGCCACTGGTACGCCTTTATATACACCTTTTGAAGGGTTCTATGGTGAATGATCTTTATGTAAAGTTCTATTAATGAAAATAAGTATATATTTAAACTATATTTGTAAGGAAACACTTTATTTTAAGGTGTACTTGTTACACATTATAATAACAATAAATTATGCATAATTACATGCAAGTAACCCTAAAACGAACCCTAATCCTGACCATATAGTATGTACATGTAGTTAATTAATATTACTCAGTACTTAAATGTATAATTACACTGTAACAAGGACACCTAAAAATAAAGTGTAACCTATATTAAATGTGTATTTTCAAAATTACAATATCAAAGGAAATAATTTGTCGGGCTGGGCAATACAGCTAAAAAATGGATCAACGATATAATGTTTCATATCCTTCTGTATCGATAATTGACTTTTTTTTTTTTTTTAATGACATTTTTAAAACAGTATTTTTTTTTTTTTTTTTTATTCACTTTTTTTCATTTACCCAATTTATTAAGATAAACAACAATTTTTTTTGTTTGTTTTAAGAGTAAAACAACATAAAATTTAAACACACATCTTCTTTCTTATGTTTTATATGCAGATTATATAAGTCTTAAAAACTTGCCCCCTGAGGCCACAGGAGGGCACAATGAGCAAAATAATGCAGCGCATTAAATTATTTATTTAATGCAATGAAATAACAACTTGTCTATAAAAAAAACGTGCATAACGTGAATAAACCTCCACAAATTCGTGACGTTTTCTAAAAGTTTAAACACTTTTTTTAACTTTGCATGGCTTTCTATACATCTCTTGTGTGAGATGCGAATGCAGCAGTCATAGTTGTCCGTCTAAAAAAAAAATCCCTGAATATGCATTCTGTGTGAATGGCTTGGTTTCGGGTTTAACCTAGTCGAGAAGATCTCCACAATGAGCTTCTATAGTTCTCTAATATTTTGAATGAATAACGCAACAGCGGAGCATCTCGTGGGTTAGACTAAAACATTAAGGGTGTGTTCACACTTGTCATGTTTGGTTAGATTAAAACAAACTCTGGTGCGATTGCTCTGTTAGTGCAGTTCATTTGAGTAAGTGTGAACGCTGCCATCCGAACCCTGGTGCGCACCAAATAAGTGGACCGAGGCCACTAAAAAGATGGGTCTCGTTCCGCTTCCAGACGAACTCTGGTGCGGTTCGAATGAAATATGAATGCAACATGGACCAAATATTTCTAAACAAACCAAAAACAGGAAGTAATGACAAGACGCAACACTATGCGACATGATTTCACGAAGGGAAGTATCCAAAACAAATCGAGCAGAGGGCAAACATGGAGCAACAAGGAGGTACAGTACCTTTTATGAGTTCGCAGGTGGTGAAAATAAAATCATATACATGCAACGAGCACGCTTAGTCCAGCAGATGGCATTAGGTGTATTCGACTTAAAGCAGCACTGAGCAGACCGATTAGTGAATGGGAACATTGGGCCTCATTCATGAAACTTGCGTAAGTATATGAGTAAATTCTGAGTAATTTTCATGTAAAACAGGCCATGCCAAAAACTCTCTTCCGGATTCACAAACGCTTCGTAAACGTCCGATTTGATAGTTAAGCATGTGTACGTTAATGAATTCCAATCATTCGTAAATAGGGCGCTCGTGCACGCTCGTACACAATTAGCATAATCCCTGCCTATGAATTACAGTGTGTCCAGCAACGCAGTGGAAAATCCTGGTCTACTTTCTCAGGTTTGGCTCCAGTATATTGCATAAATGCAAAAAAGACTAATAGGTCATATGCCTAACAATAAATATTCAATAGCATGTGTCCACCGAAGAGTTTTTAGCCAGCTGAAAAAATGTCAGGCACTCTTCTGAAAACGACCAGCTGGTGGCGCTTGAAAACACTTTGGTGGCACAGCTTTTTCCAGCTGAGATGCTTTGGTTGCTATGATTTGGAATATCCATGGCGGCAACGTATTACTAGTATCTCATTTTTAAGAATTTTACTAAATATTAAAAAAAAGCAGTAATCAGTGATAATGACTTCTCCATTGTTGTAGGCAGTCGTACAAGTAGGATGGTTGGTCGCTATTTGTCCCACCCGTCGTCTATTTACAGCTGGGTAAATAGTGACAGTGATGAGCGCTGCGTTTAGTTATCAACTCAGCTGAAAAATTCCTTAGAGGGCAAGGGCAAATGAACTTGTAAAATATTATAATGGCAGTGCATCAAAATTCAGTGTCATCGGTTTGCCAAAAAGAACACAGAACGTTTTACGCACCATTTACACCTGGTAAGGAGCAGGTGTACATTTCTTTCGTACCAACATTTTAAAAATACGAACATTTTAATGAATTTGAAAGTTTACATCAGAACGGCTTTGCGAATGATTTACACAAATTCGTTCTGCTCGTGTTTCATGAATGAGGCCCATTGATATTATACACTCGCAGCACCGATTTAAGTCGAACGCACCTTTTCCTTTTGTTTGGGGTGTTCGGTGAGTTCCGTCACAAAATATACGTCATTCAACCCAACAATCAGGTTATGAACGTATCTATATGCCTTTAGGTTCGGTATCTTTAGGTTCGCTGTCAGAAATGCCAGTGTGAACGCTAAGCGGACCAGTACCAAATGTATCATTTTTCTTTTTGACCAGACCAAATGAACCAAACGAACCGAACTACAAGTGTGAACACACCCTAAAATGCAAAAGCCACACTTAATGATAAAGTCTCCTCATCATAGGCAGGCACAGCACTAATTTCAGCATGTGTTCGTGTGTGCTGTCTGATTGTTACTCATAGCACGTGCCAAGATTGTGCACTGTATCGAACATTTTTTTTCTATTGTCATCGATGAAGGTGTACCGTCGATAAATACCGATACAGTTTTATCGCCCAGACCTAATAATTAGCAGTTATGACTTCTGTCAGTCATGCAACTGTAGGATCTAGCATACAATTTTATTGTTTGTGATAGTTTTTTTGGAGTTTGACAGATATATACAATCTGCTTTTGTTGTATGTAAACAACTGAAAGATTTTTCTTTTGTGTGTTTGTTTATTCTTTTGTCCAAAAGACAGTTGTGCAAGTTGAGAGCGAGTATTAAAGCGCTTTTTTTAATATATATATATATATATATATATATATATATATATATACACATGTTTGGACTCTTCCCCTGATCATCACTGTTGCAGGTCAGTCTCTGAGAGTGCGCATTAGCCTCTCCCAGCTCTACGGCAGCAGTGTGGCCGCTAGTCTGATCTGTCAAGCTGTGTGTCAGACCGCTATGACCCGAACTCTGCTCTGCAGAGACCTGCTCATCCTGCAGCAGCTGTATCTGCGAATTGGAGATAGTGTGAGTAGACACACATAATTATGACACGAACAAAATTCACTTCACACTTCAAGATATTAAAAATGCTCCAATGTATTTTTTTTGTCATTGAATATTTACTAATACAATATTAAGAGAAATAGTCTGAATTTATCACTTTTGTCATACTCATGGCATTGTACATCTAGTGTTTGTGGTCTTTTTTTTTTTTTTTTTTTTTAAGCTTTTTTTTTAAGAATCTACTTACTGTCTAGCTAGTCTTTTGAAGAAATGAAGCTGAATGTTGAACCATTTATCTAGGGCTGCCCCTAAGAGTCGACGAGAAGAGGCTTGGTCTTCCAAAATTGTATTAGTCATTTAGTCGCAGAAAAAAATTAAAAATCCACAGGAAGTGGAGAAGTCACGCTGTCTGTGATGGACCGATCGTTAATGGCTGGTCTATGTGGTAATATAGTACATCGGGCAGGACATCCAAACGCTTGCCTATCATTCATGACCTCAAATATGACTTATCTGAAATATGTTAGTAGCAGCAACTTTACATGGCTGCTCATTTTCTATATTAACCTAGAAAATGGAGGAGCCGTTGCGGTCACTTACTCTTAAAATGCTCCATTTTTGGTCATACATATACGAGCAAATCATCTTTTGAATCTGTAAAGACTCTATGCTTATTTGTGTGCATTCACAATAACAAAACATTGTGCTTTTGTAAAATAATGAAAGCAAACTGGATGCTTTCTGCTGTCTCGGTCTCTGTGAACTTGAGCGCGAAACTGTGTATATTTGCCTTACAACCTTGAAAAATAGGCTAAATAATATACAGGTGCATCTCAATAAATTAGAATGTTGTGGAAAAGTTCATTTATTTCAGTAATTCAACTCAAATTGTGAAACTCGTGTATTAAATAAATTCAATGCACGCAGACTGAAGTAGTTTAAGTCTTTGGTTCTTTTAATTGTGATGATTTAGGCTCACATTTAACAAAAACCCACCAATTCACTACCTCAACAAATTAGAATATGGTGACATGCCAATCAGCTAATCAACTCAAAACACCTGCAAAGGTTTCCTGAGCCTTCACAATGGTCTCTCAGTTTGGTTCACTAGGCTACACAATCATGGGGAAGACTGCTGATCTGACAGTTGTCCAGAAGACAATCACTGACACCCTTCACAAGGAGGGTAAGCCACAAACATTCATTGCCAAAGAAGCTAGCTGTTCACAGAGTGCTGTATCCAAGCATGTTAACAGAAAGTTGAGTGGAAGGAAAAAGTGTGGAAGAAAAAGATGCACAACCAACCAAGAGAACTGCAGCCTTATGAGGATTGTCAAGCAAAATCGATTCAAGAATTTGGGTGAACTTCACAAGGAATGGACTGAGGCTGGGGTCAAGGCATCAAGAGCCACCACACACAGACGTGTCAAGGAATTTGGCTACAGTTGTCGTACTCCTCTTGTTAAGCCACTCCTGGGCCACAGACAACGTCAGAGGCGTCTTACCTGGGCTAAGAAGAAGAAGAACTGGACTGTTGCCCAGTGGTCCAAAGGCCTCTCTTCAGATGAGAGCAAGTTTTGTATTTCATTTGGAAACCAAGGTCCTAGAGTCTGGAGGAAGGGTGGAGAAGCTCATAGCCCAAGTTGCATGAAGTCCAGTGTTAAGTTTCCACAGTCTGTGATGATTTGGGGTGCAATGTCATCTGCTGGTGTTGGTCCATTGTGTTTTTTGAAAACCAACGTCACTGCACCCGTTTACCAAGAAATTTTGGAGCACTTCATGCTTCCTTCTGCTGACCAGCTTTTTAAAGATGCTGATTTCATTTTCCAGCAGGATTTGGCACCTGCCCACACTGCCAAAAGCACCAAAAGTTGGTTAAATGACCATGGTGTTGGTGTGCTTGACTGGCCAGCAAACTCACCAGACCTGAACCCCATAGAGAATCTATGGGGTATTGTCAAGAGGAAAATGAGAAACAAGAGACCAAAAAATGCAGATGAGCTGAAGGCCACTGTCAAAGAAACCTGGGCTTCCATACCACCTCAGCAGTGCCACAAACTGATCACCTCCATGCCACGCCGAATTGAGGCAGTAATTAAAGCAAAAGGAGCCCCTACCAAGTATTGAGTACATATACAGTAAATGAACATACTTTCCAGAAGGCCAACAATTCACTAAAAATGTTTTTTTTTATTGGTCTTATGAAGTATTCTAATTTGTTGAGATAGTGAATTGGTGGGTTTTTGTTAAATGTGAGCCTAAATCATCACAATTAAAAGAACCAAAGACTTAAACTACTTCAGTCTGTGTGCATTGAATTTATTTAATACACGAGTTTCACAATTTGAGTTGAATTACTGAAATAAATGAACTTTTCCACGACATTCTAATTTATTGAGATGCACCTGTATGAACCAATTCAAATGGAAAGCAAATATTCTCAGATTATATAATCTGTATGAAACATGCATATATATGCGTCCTTTACTGTGGAAATTGCCGACTTCATCTCTTAAGCCGAAAACAAAAACCACTAGTTTATCAATACGTTATTTAAATGTTAATGCAGCCTCCTCACTGTTTTTCCCTGACACATTCATAATCATTACTTCTGCGGTGTGCCGTGGCAAGCTTTATGTATGCGCTTGAGCGCATATTAGGCTAAGTAAGCAGAGGCTCATTGTTATGATTTAAATTGTTTATTAATAAACATGCAAATAGCCGACTAATGCTTAAAATGAATGACTACTTGGTGACCAGAAAAGTCTTTAGTCGAGGGCAGCCCTACATTAAACTAAAGCACTTTGCTAAGCAGGTTAATTAACTCATCCAAATGCACACTTTACATTAGATTAACCAGATATGTACATAAAATGTGGGATAAATGTAAGGATTTTTTTGTCAAAAACTAAGGCTAAATCCAAAAACTCTGTAAATTATCTCTGGAACTGCCTTGAGAATGTAACACGGTGCTGTTTATATGTATCCAATCTCTTGTGGATTGCTGACTTAACCTGCAGTTCCCCTAACTGAAAAAAGAATTTGGTAGAATTTGAATACAGTTGAGATTTTGGAAATATTTAAATGAAAAAAAAAATATTTTAAAAGCCCTGTTGACAGTCCTAGCTTCTGTACTCTTATTGATTAATTGTTTGTTTGTGCAGCTGTTTGTTCCAGGCGGTGCTCAGTTACTGCAGCTGCAGCAGGACTTGATTCCTCGATGCTCTAGTCTGCTGTGCACATATCACCTGCTCAAACAGATGAGCCTGACGCTGTCCTCATCCGTTCCACTTGACATACTGTGAGTCCACACGCCACATGGCCCAATCCACAAAAAAAATCCAAATTTATATGTAAGCCATGATTCTTAATGCAAATGTGTATATACGGTAGGGCTGTAATGGTGGCAAAGTCCTTGAGCATAGAAAGCAATAGAAGTTTCAGTACTATGTCAAGTTTAATTATATTCCTCACAAAGATAAACATTTTATCATATATCCCACTGTGTGTTTTTAAAGGGCTGTGGGACACGAGCAAGACAGAGCTATGTTTCATGTTTTCTCCCAATAATCCAAAGCACTTTTACACTTTGTAAATGGTCAAAAAAAGGTTAATTATTTCTTAGGCATGAGCAAGACATTTGTGACCTTTGCTGGCAAAATGAGTTATTTTTATTTTCACATTAAATACTCTATTAAAAGACCTTCAGAATGATGTATGATTTGTTAGAATCTGATGACTGAGCTACACCTGTTTGAAGTCGATAGTCAGCAAAGTCAGTTCTGAGAAAAATCGAGTTAAAAGTTTTCTGAAGGTTCCAAAGCAAAAATCAGAGCAACATTGCATTGATTCCTCCTCCACTTCCTTTCTTAATATTAATTACTATATTAATTATCACAATATAGCCATTTTTTAGTTTATCTTTATTAAAAATATGAACAAATGCAGAAAAACAAGAAGAAACAAGTAGTGCATTACTGTTTTCATTTTACATCTAAACGAAAGCAATCAAGAAAAACAAATAATCAAATGTAAAAATCATTTCAGTGTGTTCATTACAAATAAATGATTATTAAAACTACAAAAGCAGTTCAATCAAGAGCAGCGTTATTTTCTTTTATTATTAGATTAATATTAATGAGACAGACGGCCTATATAGCAATTCCTACTGTACTGCACGGCTTAATATTAAGTCACACATCAGATGTTTTTCCCCAACAGTTCCCCAAACGTTCATTTAAGACATAACAGATTATGTTTGAGTAAATAGCCTACTTAAATACTGTAATTCTGTGTATACAGTATATATGTATGTTTGGGATTGCGCACTGGTGGAAGCGCCTTTTTGTGTGCAATTCATATGTCAGTCAGTGGCAGCGCAAGAAGCGACCAGAGAAAAAGGTACTCCTCTCAGAAAACGAACAAATAAAGATCATTTTAGATGTTTAATTACTATTTGGAGCATTGGGATTGCTAGACGAGGGTTTAATTAACTAGTGTTTTTGAAAACCTCAAATTTTTCGCTTTTTATTTTTATTTTTTTGTCTGTAGCTCAAAATTATCCCTGTGCACTTTCCGACTCATTTTGCCAGCACGGGTCACATTTATATCAGATGCTGTGTTGCAGGGATAGTTCTATCAAACACTTTTTACTACCCTAATATAAATCCTTCTACATGGTGCCTTATTTGTATTTTATAATATTATTTTATTGTATTTTTTTTTTTTTTTTAATAATACATAGACTTGCACTTTCTTTTGGTTCATCTTTGAGTTATAAAATTGTTCTTGGGTTTATTTAAGGGTAATATTTCATGCATTATTTGTCTCTCTTTAGAAATGCTGATCTTCAGCATCTGTCTGTTTTGGAGCTGTCCGACTCCACAACTCCTACATCCAGTAGATCAGGTAAGATGAATTAATTTCGCTTTGGATAAAAGCGTCTGCTAAATGACAATGTAATTGCCTCAATAATTGTTTCTCTCTTGTTTTTAGTGTTGAATCCTCAAACTGTGGTGGAGTTGTTCTACCAGAATGTGGCCCGTAAAGCCATCATGTCTCAGATCTTCTCCCAGCAGGATGTGGAGGGCAATCAGGCCATGCTGCACTGGCCACAAATGATCTCCAGTGTCCTGACACTGTTCTGCCAGTTTCTGTATCCTCTTGATGTGCAGCATGCTGGCATGATACCAAAATTTTAGTAGTCTGTACCGATATGAATGAAATTGATCAGTTCTCTATACAAATTTCGATACATAAACAGTTTTGGTAATTTTGAATATTTAATTTATACTTAAATTTATAATTGAATTTTAAGTTAAATCTGCAGTCCGTAAGTTTTGCCTCTTTGTGGCCATCTATGTTTGAAAACCTGGAATTGCAGTTACTTGCAGAATTATCTTGCTTGCGTGGGGTTGTACTCCGGCACAGCTCCAGCGCGGATGAATCTGATGTTTTGAGCTGAATGTGTGGCAGTCAGTCACTGCACCGGTGTGGATGTTTACTGTACTTCACAATCACAGATTCTAGCCTACATCTTGGAATATATGACCCAAATAAGAATTTTCACCGGATATTGTCATCTGAATAAGTAAGTTACAAGTCAGTCACGTTTGTTCTGACCAACTGAGGAAAAAAGTATTACCATAAATCGCGCTACCAATGGTGATTAAATCTAAAGATCGGTTAGCTCATATCACATCAAAATGTGCAAATTATTATTGTTGTTATTCTTTATTCTCAAATTAACAACATCAGCATTGCGTGACAATGAGTATAGTGTGTCTTAGAGTGTAGATTTCAATTTCTGTACAGTTTAATCTAATTGTCAAACCATTCGAATTTCATATTAAGAAATTCTTTTAACCCAAAAAGCAAACTATGCTCCCTTCGAACTGGTTTTCTTTAAAATACAAATCTTGTGTAATCCTAGGCTATCAGTAATCAGAAGCACATTTAAAACTGGAATATAATTGAATTTAATTCACATGTGTTTCATAACACACATAATACTCTCTGGATTACAATCCGCCATTGAAATGATACATTTAATAATTCCAGCTTCTTTGAGAAAAGGCTATAAACGATGTGCCACCTGCAGCATCCACACATGCTATAGCCTACTAGATGGGACAACTTCTTTGTTTACAGACGTGACGTAATGACGCAGTGCAATGCTCGAATTTCCCACGGAAACCTACCCGTACCACTCAGATTAGAAAACATTATTATAAACTAACCGTTGTGAATCGGGCTAAAGTAAGGCGATAGTTTTGAACACTGGCTGGTTATGTACTTGCTCAAATATTGATTTCGGATCATTTTTAACCAAAAAAAGTTACGGACTGCAGCTTTAAACAAATAAATAAATATAAATATAAATAAATATATATAAATATAAGGGTGTAACGGTACACACATTTGTACTGAGAATTTTCGGTACGGGTCTTTCGGTTCAGATGCAAAAACCGGAACAAATACAGCATTTTTTTTCAGGAAATTCAAACAATAAATGGCGTTTTGACTGTCTTTGATGTGGCATGACAGATCGCTGTATAAACGCCTCGGAGAGCCGCTTCTGGGATGGTTCAGAAACGTGCTGGTATAAACCCGACACAAGCATTGACTCGAGCGGCCGCGATCAGCTCTGGATCCCGTGTCTGAGCCGTGACGCGCCACAGACTTGTGCAGAGCGGAGCGCGAGTGAACGCCATCATTCCTTCCTCTGTACTACTAGTTTTAACGCGAATAAACATGACTGAACATCTCATGCCTCATGTAATCGCTCAATCAGTGTTTCAACCGAGGAAAGACATCAACAAAACAGCGTAGAAATAAAATGTCACGCAGCATTTCATTTATCTCAGCAAGTCATCAGTGTCCACAGCTCGTTAGTTCACTAGAGAAATGAAGTCTAGAGAGGAGCATTTCGCCAAATATTACACCATAACTAAACCTGTTAGTCTTATTTAATGTATGTTTAAATTAATTTAGTTAAATTAGTTATGAAACATGCTATGACAGCCAGTGTGTAATTGAATATATTTTAACTAATATAAATTTATGTGCATACTGCATTGTGCAATTTACAAGTTTGCATACTTTTTTTTATTTATTTTTTTTTTTTTTTATATTTATAAAGTTGAGTGTTGAGTATTATATTTAAAAATAAATAGTAATTTAAATTTAAGTTTGGGTTAAGTTGTTAACTAACCTTATAATGTAAAAGGGCTTCCCTATTTTAAAGCATAAGCTGAGGTAGATTTTTATCACTAAGAAAATGTAAATTATAACAATGTATTTAAAGAAAGAGCAACTTCAGTAAACCACTGTTTATTTAAAAAAAAAAAAAAGTTCAAAAACGTTTAGTTTTCCCCCTGCTGTACCGAAATCATACCGAACTGTGTCGTTAAAACCGAGGTACGCACTGAACCGTCATATTTGTGTACCATTACACCTCTAATAAATAAATTACAAAATTAATAATATAGAAAAGCAAAGAATCACAGTGTTTATAGTCCCTTTAAACATGACTGTGTGTAAATAATTTTTGTGTCATACAAGCTTTTTGCATTATACAAGCAGAGACTCACACAGGTGCCTGTAACTTACATCTGCACATGAGCATTATAAAGCAGTCGCCTGTCAATCAGCTCATTGCATTTACTGAATATCGGTTCTCATTTTAGTATTTGACCTGGTTCTTTTGAGGTCACTACTAGACACTTGATATTTTCAGCCAGTTCTTGATTGTAATGCATCTGGGGTGTAATTCATGAGTTCAGTGTTACCCTTACATCATTTCACTAGCTGGCCCAGCAATCCCAGTTTCCTCTTTCCTGAATGCCTGATGGTAAACTGCCAGTATGCACAGCTGCAGGTGAGACACCAGTTATCAGTTGTCTAATTTCCCAGAAATGATTTGCTAGATTGTATGTGGTCCTGATAAAAATAAAGGAACTATTATAATGAAGTGTAAATGTAATATAATTACAGTCTTCAGATGAGTCAATTTGTGTTCTTCGTACCAGTTAATATTTAGTCTGTGCTTTTATCATGTTTTTTAGTTTAGTAATTTCAGTGATTTAGTGATTTATCTTCTGTTTTAAAATAGTAATCACTCAGTAGTTATTTTGGTTTAGAATGTAATGTTTTTTAACCCTTTGTTTGCACATTGTGTAGCCTACGTATATACATGTACCTTCTTTTCATAACCTCATATTGCATATTGTTTGGAGGAGAACATCAGACATAGAATTTTGTTTTTTAATGATGGATTAAAAGTAATTTATTTTTTAATTAAAATGAAAAAAAAAGTTGCTTTGAAAAATAGAGGCAGCGAGTGCAGAAAATGTTACTATTGTAAATAGTTATTACCGTTCTTCTGAGTCAGAACTCTTTCTAGAACTTTTTAAGCTACTTAACGTCAAGCTAAACACAGTGTGTAATAATTTCAGAAAAACTTGTCTGTTCATTGATCGCTCACTCTACCAATTTTTTAATTAGCTTGTTTGACTGGTAAATTTAAAAACTTTGTTTTACAGTTACAGTACCTAAGTTTGAATATTTTTACTGCTGTCCAACTTCAACTTTTGCTCAGTTCCTGTCAGTGTTGTACTTCCATTGTCAAGGGTGCGTTAAATATAATGCACATACAGTACACAGCTGATTCAGAGTAGTTTGATTTTTCTTTTAGCGGACCACTGAATTTAACGTGACTCTACAGATGGGGTCAATATGAAGTTAAGAGTTTAGTCTTGACTTATTTATAATAATAAATAGATGAACAAACTTCTCAGCTTGATTTGAATATGCAGCTTTCAGTTACTCTACGCAAAATAAAAAATTATAAATAATATACTTCTAGTTAATGCCTAAAAGGAATTTTTAACCTTTTTGTCACTGTGTCTTGCCTCTCTACAGGAACATGTTCGGTTAGTTGGGCCCTGGTGCCAGGTGAATGTGGGATCCTATCGTTTTGTTTTGGGCCAGTGCTATCTGGCCTGCGGTGAGGGCCAAAAGGTAAGAACATCATGTTTGACCTGCTGTAGCCGCCTCAGTTCAAGTGCCATGTGCGTCATCTTGTCCTCTTTACTACTAGTTAAAGCACAAAATAAACATGAATGAACCTCAGAAGGTATGTGGAAAGATACAGTACAACTTAGTGCGTTAGGTCTCCATAATCAATCGGTACGTGTTTCAACCTCAGAAAGAGATCAATAAAACAGCTTGTAAACAATGTTACATTTATCTTAGAAAAGCTGTTCAATGAGCATAGCTCGATAGTTAAGCTAGAAAAACATTAACTGGAGGAGAATTTTGCTAAATATATGCAATATATCACACATTCTTTATATTTTAGTTTATGCTGTTTTTTTATATTAAATGTTTGCTTGAATAAATACATCATGAAAAGCCACTATTTAAATGTTTACATTTCAGAAAAACAAATAGAAACAATTATATCATTAAAACGTTCCTATCAAAAAACTTTATGCCTTATGAACAGTTTAATTTTTTTTATACAAATCAGTTAATTTTAACCTTTATTTTATAATGTACCATTGTAAGTCCATTGTTTTTGAATTTCCGTGTTACATTTGCTATATTTTCACGTTTATAACCATGATTTGGTATTCGTCTTGGACCATCGTCCTCTTTTGTGCACAGAAATACGTTTCCTGACAGTTCTCTCCCAAGTGGTTCAGTTGTTGTCAGCATTAAGTCTGATTCAATGGGCTATGTTACACTTTTAATTGTCAAGAAATTACTTTTCTTTAAATGTATTGATCCAATATATTCACCTGTAGATCCAAAATTGCCTTTAACTTACACAAAACCTTTTTTATTTTGTAACTTTCATGAGGGTGTACTCATTTTTTGCAATACAACATTGTATCACTTTATTACTTATTTATTTTTTAAATGAAGTTCAATAACATTCTGAATGCAGGCGTCAATGTTGAATTGTTCTTCTGAAACTGAAAACATGCAAAAGAAATAATTGTTTGGCTGGTTCAACCATTTAAATTTTAAGACAGGACTACTGTAATAAGTGTTTTTTTTCTATTCATATGTGCATTGCAGAACAAAAGGATTGTTCACAAAATTCACAAAAGCATAAAAGCGTTGTGAAATCATGCCTATTTGCATGCCTAAGTTTGTTAGCCATGTGTGGATATGTGTTTTGTGGTTTTTAGGCATTGCAGTGTTTCCAGGAAGCAGCCGCTGAGGTGGATAAAGAAGAGTTTTTAATGAAACTCACGGGTTCAGACGAAGAGACGGCCGCCACAACTGCCCCAAGATTACTTTATTATAACAAGGTATGTGTCTGTTAGATGGACAGACTATGTTAAAATAATGAATCAGTATCTACATGGGGATGTAATTGTTTATTTGTTCAGGTTTTGCGTTTATTGGAGGATATTGGTTTGCCAGAGCTTGTGATTAATTTGGCAACGTTAGCCATATCTGAAGCTGCCAATGATGAGAGAAGCCAGGTAACAACATTGTTTGTTTTGAGAACGATTAATTCATTACAGTAATTAAATTGTGTATTCCTGTCATTTTTTTTTGTCTGAATACATGGCTACCTTTTCCCCTCAGAATGTGAATGTGGGTAAAAAAAAATTATCAAATTAGATGCATATTCTTTCTAACACATTTTTTCAATGAAAATAAGTTTTAAAGAAGAAAGAATGGTTTTAAAGAAGAAATAAAGTCCATTAAACTTAACAACACAGACAAAGAAAACAGGAAAAAAAAAATCTTATGCCATACAACTAATTAGAAGGCTTTTCAATCCTCAAATAATCACCTTTGTATATTATAATAACAGTAACTGTTGCCTATTGCAATTTGGCAGAAATGTGGAATATTTATAACATTTTCATATTTTTTTGTCTGCCTTTTGTAGAGTTCATTAATTCCAAGCCAAAAACACCTTATACGGGAAGCCAAGTTTAAAGAATGATATCTCAGTAATTATGATTGCTGGTAGATGCATGAACACCCATACAATATCCCCATGATTTCATATAGTGATATATTTTGTCACAGTATATAGAACCTTTCAAAATGAACTACCTCTTACCATATTTAGAGAAACACAGCATCTCCATGACAACAATACTACAGCGAGAATAAAAGTTACGCCACCTTTCTTTGCATAAACATTTGGGTGGAGTTATGCAAATCTTCCCACACAGTGATGTAGATTTGTGGGGCGTGTTTGAATGAGGAGTTTTAGGAAGGAGTGGACAAGTCTCAACTTTTATGAAGAATATCTCTTTGGGTTTGAGACTTTAGTCTTTACAACTTTATGGATCTTATGTATGCACAAACTGTTTGTAACACTCCAAAAACAAAGTAAAACTTGAAATTGTATCACATGACCCCTTTAATAAGAATGTGACACCTGTATTGTAGGCTGCACTGTGGACTCGTATATTCAAGCATCATCTGGATCTTGGACACAACACTCAGGCATACGAGGCCCTGACGCAGAACCCTGATTCTAGCAGGTACAGTGCACTGACATCATTTCCTTCTCCACAGTTTAAAGTGAAATACGTGACCTCGGTGTTGTCTGTGGTTGCAGGCAGCTGGACTGTCTCCGACAGCTGGTGGTGGTTCTGTGTGAGCGCGCTCAACTCAGGGATCTCGTCCAGTTCTCGTTTGTTAATTTACATGATGAGGTAGGTCAGAATACTCTCTCATACATGAGCCTTACAAGCATTTATTATTATTTCAATTGTTGAAACATACTTTTATGGGATTAATCTCATTACATTTATCAAAGCCTCTGTAACTTTAGTATAGGGACCAATTCTGACTATTAACTCGTTGCTTATTAGCATGCCTATTATTAACGTATTGGCTGTTTATTAGTGCTTTTAAAGCACAAATTCTGCGTGACCATATTATATTCTACATTCCTAATCCTGCTCAATACATAAATTTAACAACTACCTTACTAACTATTAATATGCAGCAAATTAGAAGTTTGAGGTTTGTTAATGGTGAGAATTGGACCGTAATTTGAGAGTGTGACCAAAGTCTCTGCTGTTGACCTCTGTTAATGTGAACATACAAATAACCACAAATGATGTCACGGTTTCATTTTTTAATCTTTATTCTTGAAATGATTGTTAAACTTGCTTCTCCTGCATCCTGTTCTTCTGCTATCCAGAATTGCAGAGCGTAAATTTGTTTCAGTTTTTAATTTTCTTTAAGAATATTATATACACTATACTCGTTATATTCCCTTGGAATTAAATTGTCACCACTGTGAGGTGGTTTCTAAAAGTGACAAATTTCAACACTGATTATGTAAATTGGTAATTATTAGCTTCTCCTGGCTGCCACTGCTTAAAAGTGCTTGAATTCTACTTGTTGAATTCATAATGCACTTTTCACATGTCATTCTTAGTTTCTACAAAATGTATAGCCAGCTACATAACCTTACCTTTATGACACGTTTAAAGGGGTCATGAACTACTGGTGTATTCAAATCATGTCGACGAGATTGTGGTGGCGTTCACGTGCATTCAACTCATAAATACAAAGTCGTTATTACAAGTGGGAAACTCAAAATATTCTTTAAGCCCCGAGTTTCCGAATTGGGGGCGTGTCGGTGAAAAAACGTGTCAGATGCAATGGACGCAGCTAGTGTTGTCAAAAGTACCGACCACGATACCATTCGGTACTGAAATTTTAAAAACGTCCATCTCCCGCTAAGATTTGAGCGCTGTTGAGCAGATTCTTAAACAGTGCTGATTGGTTGTTGTGTTCACGTGCTCAACAGATACGTCTGTGATTGGCTTCAATGATCAATGAAGTGCTCGGTGAAGTGATGATCATTGAAGCCAATCACAGACGTATCTGTTGAGCACGTGAACACAATGACCAATCAGCGCTGTTTAAGAATCTGCTCAACAGCGCTCAAATCTTAGCGGGAAATGGAAGTTTTTAAAATTTCAGTACCGAATGGTATCGTGGTCGGTACTTTAGACAACATTAGATGCAGCCAAAGACTAGATATGCAACGTCTGTATTGATGGTAAATTTGTTGAAATTAATAAAATGATTTTTTGAATGAATCCTACAATAAAACTATATAAGTTACATGTACAAAATATTATATTATTGTGTAATTATCATAGAATATATAGGCTAATGATTCAGTTTACATCACCTTCATAAATTGCATAAAACCCGAAAAAAAGCAAAAACACGATGCACATTCTTTATTCATAATTTTGTAGCTGTAGAGTTAAAAAAATCTTTGAATTTTATGTAGAAAAGTTAAATCGCCATCATGTTCCGACCAAAGTGACGTGAACGCACCGGACGTCGCAATTACGATTTGTCAACTCGTAAGTACGAAAGTCCCAGGAGGACTAGAACGCAGCATACGAAACCAAAATTCCAAAACGACAGCCTCTGGAATGTTCTACTCTGTGATGTGATAGTGTGGATAAGCACTGCCTCCACAGAAAATGATCAACGCCTGCTTCTACATCACTGCCTGTTTAACCCCGACCGCTGATCCTGCATCGCTGCCTGTTTAGCCCCGCCCACCATTTCTACATCACTGCCTGTTTAGCCCCGCCCACCGATTCTACATCACTGCCTGTTTAGCCCCGACCGCCGATCCTGCATTGCTGCCTGTTTAGCCCCGAGCGCCGATCCTGCGTCGCTGCCTGTTTAGCCCCGACCGCCGATCCTGCATCGCTGCCTGTTTAGCCCCGACCGCCGATCCTGCATCGCTGCCTGTTTAGCCCCGCCCGCCGATTCTACATCACTGCCTGTTTAGCCCCGGCCGCCAATCCTGCATTGCTGCCTGTTTAGCCCCGAGCACCGATCCTGCGTCGCTGCCTGTTTAGCCCCGACCGCCGATCCTGAAAAGAGATACATTGTCAAATATGGCTAGAACTTCACTCTCCGTAGGCCATTCTTATTGTTTAGCCGTGGCATCAATTCTTGTATTTTTAGCAATCCATTGTGTTGTTTTGTGCTTTGTGTTCTTCAGGTGGTCAGCATTATTGAGTCTCGCGCGAGAGCTGTGGACCTCATGACTCACAACTACTATGAGCTCCTGTATGCTTTTCATATCAATCGTCACAACTATAGGAAAGGTAAAACTGATGGGTCAGCGTTACAATTTTTGGAGGAAAGGATTAATTATTGAATTTAAAAAATCAAAAATAAAACCCTCTTGTAGTTTTATAGTTATTATTGATTGATTGTTCAAATGAGCAATAAAAGTAATTGTTATATTCAGGCAGGATTTGGCCATTAAGCCAACAGTTATATGTTTGTGTGTTTAAGCCGGTACAGTGATGTTTGAGTACGGTATGCGTCTGGGCCGTGAGGTGCGAACTCTGCGCGGTCTCCAGAAGCAGGTCAACTGTTATCTAGCTGCCCTCAACTGCCTGCGTCTCGTTCATCCGGACTACGCCTGGATTGTGCAGCCCTCGTCTGGAGCAGCGGTAAGCATCTGAAACATTTTTAATTCCTTATATGGAGTGCTCAGTCAGAGAATAGCTCAGTAAGAATGAAAATAAATACATGTAGACCTACATATGAATATGTGTATACACGAGTTTTAGTGAGTCACACATAAAGATGTCTGAATTTCATTGCAGTGGATACAAAAATATCAAAAGAAAGCCAAGTGGCATCTGTTAAACAGATAATGCTAGAGCTTTTCTCAGAACTAGCTTTACACGGCGTCCTGTTAGAATAACCACAATTGTTGTTTCAAGAGTCCAAGACTTACATACACAATGCAGAAGTCATGTGTCTGTAAAGTAAGGGTGTTTTCAAAAATAATGCCGTGAATAGATTTTATCAGTTAACTTCTTAAACCTACAGTAAATCTAATCAGTATGTTGTATGAGTTTTGTGCACAAGTTTTGTAAAGCATCTAAAGATTTTTGCACAGTACTCTGTGTATATTTCTGAAACACAATGTTTTAACATATATTAATGTATTTTAATATATATCATGACTTGACTGTTGAGCAGTATGAGCGACCAGGCACATCACCGAAAAGGAACTATGATGGAGAATTTGCTGCAAATCCAGGTAATTACTCCCAAAACACCGTCTAAAAATGTGTGGACTATACTCTGTTTTCTCCACTTTAATACTTAAATATGATCTATTTGTGTATGCTAGTAGTCATATTGGTCATTCAGAATTCAGTATTTTTATTGACAGGTGAAGAACCTGAACGTTCAATTGTCTATTAAACATTTTACTACATGTCCCCCACTTAACATTAATCAAAATGTTCAAAATAATAGTTAGCCTAGTTAATGCCTTAGTCTTTTTTACAAACAATCATTGAAGATGATTAAAATTTAATGTGTGGTTATCACATATCTTTTGCTATTGTGTTGTTTGCTGGCTGCATGCAAAACATATAGGATGATCATTGTAGTATAAATCTGGTTCTTGTAATCAGTCAGTCCGAAAGACAATCAAATGATCATTTTGAATCAGTTTAATGAATGAATGAATGAATGATGCATTTTAATGAATCATGAACTGAATCAGCCAGCGCAAATGCTGAATGAATATCTGATTTCTTATCAAAATGTTCTAAGTATGCTGTTCAAAAGTTTGGGGATCAGTAGGATTTTTAATGTTTTTAAAGAAGTCTCTTCTGCTCATCAAGGCTGCGTTTGTTTAATCACAAATACAGAAAAAACAGCAATAGTGTGAAATATAGTAACAATTTAAAATAACAGATTTCTGTTTTAATAATCTTTAAAATATAATTTCTTCCTGTGATCAAAGCTGAATTTTCAGCATCATTACTCCAGTCTTCAGTTGTCGCATGATCCTTCAGAAATCATCCTAATATGCTGATTTGATACTCAGTTATTATCAGTGTTGGACACATTTGTGCTGCTTAATATTTTTTTGGAACCTTTGATGCTTTTTTCAGGATGCTTTGATAAATAAAAAGTTAAAAAGAGCAGCATTTATTTGAAAATTTTTTCTAACAATATAAGCCTTTACTATTAATTTTTGTCACGTCAACACATCCTTGCTGAATAAAAATATTCATTTCTTTCAAGAAAGAAAGAAAGAAAGAAAAATGTACTGACCCCAGACTTTTGAACAGTAGTGTATGTTGTTACAAAGGATTTCTGTATTGAAAAAATGCTGTTCTTCTGAACTTTTTATTAAAGAGTCCTGAAAAAATATCACAGGTTATAAAACAAAATATTAAGCAGCACAACTGTTTCCAACATTGATAATAATAATAATAATTAGCATTTTAGAATGATTTCAGAAGGATCATGTGACAACTGAAGACTGGAGTAATAATTCAGCTTTGATCACAGGAATAAATTATATTTCAAAGTATATTAAAATGTAAAACTGTTATTTTAAATTGTAATAATATTTCACAATATTACTGTTTTTTTTCTGTATTTTTGATCAAACAAATGCAGCCTTAAGCACAAGAATCTTTAAAAACATTAAAAACCTTCTGATCCTAAACTTTTGAACGGCAGTGTAGATTTTTAAAGCTATTGGCCTGTTAATCTGATAATCAGTGCATTTTTGATATAGTTATGAATATCAGCAAAATCTAGTGTTGTTTTTAAATGCTGCACGTTTCAAATTTGTTTGTCATGTGATCACAGTAAGTCAACAGATCGACATTCTTGAGCTGAAAGACTTGGAGAAAGAGTATGTTCTTGCTCGGAGTCGTCTGACATTGGCTCAGCAGGACCCCCCCTCAGCCGCCATCGCAGGTAATGACATGAAGGATACATGCTTGCTTTTTAGAAGACACTTTTGTCCAATTTTAAATTATGATTAAATTATGTTGTCAATATCACTGGTATGACAATCTTATATTCTGCATTATGTACAGTTGCATTTTTCTAATGCACTTTTTTACAGTTAAGCTTTCTTGAGCTATGAACAATCTCAAAACTACATCCAGGCTTCTGGTGATTATGGGATAATGCAAAAATTTTTACCTTACACTTCAGAAACTTAACGTCATGTTTTTGTGTATTGATTTACAGGGTGAAACAGGTTAACATGAGCTGCTGCTGTTTTTTTTGTTTGTTTTTTTTAACAACCCTGTTCATATGCTGATACTCTTCTCTCTCCTCTTTTCTCACACACAAACCCACATCTACTTTTCTATCTATACATCTAAATTCAATATCTCACAGTTCAAGGAATGCTTCATGGAGGAATGAGCAGCAGATTCTCCCAGTTAATTGTACGAGTACTGTTGTAAGACTCACAAGAGGTTATTTCTGCCAAAGCAGGCCGTACCACTAAATGCTAAATGTTGCCCATCAGTGCTGTTCAAATTGAGATCCATTATGAATATGCCCTCATTTTTGAACTTTTCATGGGGTGTGCTTTTTCATGGCAATACTTCATGCTATTATTTATTTTTTTCAGCTCACAAGCACAAACTGAACATTTAGCCTGAATAGTGTCAACTATTGCCTGAGCTTTAACTCTTAAACCGCCAGAGGTCGCTGTATACCTAAAACTGTCAGCGGGTTAAATTTACCCATGCACATGACTACTGTTTTGATATAGCTAAAAAAAAAAGTCTTACGTCACTGTATTATGCCACTATCTACACAAATTAATGTCTAGAGTCATAAAATGATTATTTTTAGTCATCAGCTGTTTTTGTCCTGTTGTTTTAAGTTCATGGCTATTTTAAGCAGGCTACACTAATCACTTCTTTTAACGGTAAATATAAACTCACCTGCAATGACAACGAGAATTAGAAGAAAATAAATACATATTTGGGTGGTGTTATATTATAATACAATGTTTTAAGATAAACCATGTTATTTCAATTACTACAATACCCTAAATATGCTATAATGAGCAATAATAATTCACCGCACTGCACTGCATAGGATGCATGATGCAATGACAAATTCAAGTGCACAGTTTCACCTAATTATTCATTTATTTAGTTATATCGCTTTTCGTTTATAATTTGAGTAAGAGAACAACACCAATAAACTTGAAGACACAAAAATTTTTAATCACAAAAATTGTTTTATTCATTACATATTTTTTTTCAGGAAATGGGCAGACTAGAATTAATAGCAACACAGTAGTGTTGTCACGGTACCAAAATTTCAGTATTCGGTACCGATACCAGTGAAAATCCACGGTTCTCGGTACCAATTTCGGTACCAAAGCAAAACACAAAAACATGCTAATTAAAAAACACACTATTTTTAGTAATAGTCAAACAAAAATAAAATGTACAAAAATCAGTGCCATTATTTATACTTATTTAAAATTGTGTTTCAAGATTTTCCGCAAGTAATAAAAGTATGAAAAACAGTAAAGTTTCACCCAAATTTAATTTGTCTTTTAATTAATGAAATTTAAACATTTTTTTATTTTTTTGATTTACTATTAAAATTAAAATATGGAAGAAATATTGTGCGATTTCTTTAAAAATAAATATTTATTAATTTTTTTCAACAGTAGTAAAAGTATCACATACATTCTACTAAATAATAGTAATATATATTTCTGGCACAATGTCTTTAAGAAACTTTTATTTTGACGGGTTGCCGTAAATATCTTTAAATTTCTGTGTAGCTATATATGACGCTGGTTTTACTCAAATGAAACGGTAAAATGCTCGTGAAGTGTTTCTCAGAGCAGTTCTGGAGATGTTGTTTATGTCCTCATTGAGACGGCAGGTGATGAAATCACCGCGAGCGTCACGCATGCTTCAGTAGTAAACAAAACCGCGTGTCTCTGCCATTCACTCATTCACACAGAGACGCAGAACATGCGGGATTCATATTTGAATCGACTTTTCCGGCTGGCTTAATATTTACAGATACTAGTCCATGTTGCGATTTGATTTAAGTGTAATGACCTACTTTTGAGTAATTCATCCAAACTTTGACAAATTCCGTGACATTCCGTGCTAAACTGTAAATTCTGTTTTTATAACTGGATTCCCGAGATTCCGCCAAGTTTTTTCTCATGAAATCATAAGGCTGCACGCATCAAGAACCGGTTGACCGAGATTTTCCGGTACCACCGGTACTTGAAAAAACATGGTACCGTGACGTTTTCATTTCTTTAGTACCGACTTGGTACCGAAGTACCGGTTCTTTTGACAACACTACAACACAGTAGCAAACAATAAACGATAAATAATTGCAAAACAAAAATTAATAATCCAAAGTTTTAACAGTTATGAGTAGGATAAACCTTGAAAATTTGAACGTGCATTTTGTGACTGTTTACAGTAAGCCAAAGCGTTGCTCAATGACAGCACAACAATAAAGGCTTAACATGGGTAAATTTGACCCAATGGTGCTTATAGGTATAAATGCCCCGTTTTTAATTTTTTAACAACAGGGGATTGTAAATAACACAATTTTAGTAAAAAATAAATGATTAGGAGACTTGGATATTTCGTTGAAAAACAACCATGGGTAAATTTGACCCTGTGGTGGTTTTAGTGTTAAAAGGTTAACTTGATCCTGGTGTTATTTCTCTTACAGGAGGTGCATCTTCACAAGAGATGGTGGCTCTGCTGGTGCAAACAGGACTTTTTGACACAGCCTTGACATTATGTCAGACCTTTAACTTGTCCCTCACACCCGTCTTTGAAGGACTGACCTTCAAGTAAGTTGATCGCTCCTGTGTCTGGCCAGTCAAAATCAGCTGGCTGTTTTTTGTTCTGACTTCTGCACGGCATATATTTCTGTGTGTGTGTGTGTAGGTGTATAAAACTGCAGTATAAAGGTGATCAGGACCAGACGGAGGTGTGGAACTGGCTTGCAGCTAATCAGTTGCCAACTATTATTACTACTAAAGAGTCCAGGTCTGTTAAGATACTAAAATACTCATTACAATGAACTCTGCTTTGTGTCTCCCTGAACTGAATTTTTCTCCACACAGCGCAACAGATGAAGCTTGGCGGCTGTTAGCTCATTATTTGGAGAAATATCCCTCACAGAACGCTCAATATCATCGCTGTGTCATCAACAAGCTGCTGTCACATGGGGTGCCAGTGCCTGATTGGCTGCTCAATTCCTTCAAGGTGGATGTTTTTTTTTTCTCAACATTACATCTAATAGGCTGGGGTCATGAAATTGTTTTCCTTAGAACTTACTTGTCCAAAAACACGTTTATTCCACTTTTTATTAAGGTTTATTTAAATGAAGCTGGTAAACAACTTTTGTACTTCATGTTCTTTATTACTTAGTAGAGATAATTACACCAGACTGCCTGCACAAAGATCAGTGCCCACTACTTCATCACTTCTTTCACCTCTCACACACTGTTGCATTAGTGAAGTGATGTAGGACCCTATGATTTCCGCGGTGTGGAAAACGCGGACAGAATCTATTTATAAAAACGGAATTTACAGTTTAACGCGGAATGTCACAGAATTTCTCAAAGTTTGGATGAATTATTCAAAAGTAGGTCATTATTAAAACAAATCGCGATATAATATCTGTAAATATTAAGCCTCAAATTGACTATTTAAATATAAATCCCGCATGTCCCTGTGTGAATCAATGACGCAGATGCGTAGTTTAGTTTACTACACACACACTGAAGTGCGTGTGACACTCGTGCCGATTTCAGCTTCTGTCGTGTCTCTAAATGAGCACATAAATACATGAACATTTCCAGAGCTGCTCTGAGAGTCAGTTCCTGGGCATTTTACCCTTTGATTTGAGTAAAAATAGCGTCATATATTCACACAGAAATTTAAAGGTAGGCCTATTCATGGCAACCCGTCAAAATAAAAGTTCTGTTTAACTTGAAAACATTGTGTCAGAAATATTACTTTTTATTTAGTAGAATATACATACTACTGCTGTTAAAAAGTTGTTTAAACCTTATTTTTAAGGAATAATCACACAATATTTCTTCCATGTTTTAATTTTAATTGTAGCTAAATCTCTTTTCTTTGCCAAAAAATAAAATGTTTAATTTTCATTCATTAAAAGATAAATTAATTTAATGTTTAATGCCTTCATTTGATAACCATAAAAAATTAAATACACAACACAGAAAAAAAAATTCATAAGGCTAACCAGACATGCTAAAACAGAATTTTTTTAACAAAGAAAGGTGAGAAATAATAAAACATTTCATAGGGCCCTAAACATGTAATTTTGTTAAACTTTTATAATAATTTGATGTTAAATTGTGAAAGTTTCATGATTTTAATTCATTAGACATGCTTTTTGATTAATAAAATTTTATTTAACCATTAAAAAAGAGTCTAAAAAAAATTCAAACAGAAAGAAAAAGGAATCCAGAAAAATTTACCATATTGACCCTGCATAAGGCAATGTTTTTTTCTCGGAAATACATCTGGAAAAAACGCGGTCGTCTTATATTCAGGGTCTAGATTTTGACATCAAATACACCCACAACAATAGGTGGCACCGAATATGCGTAAATCGAGTGTGCCATGAAATTTGTAAACGTAATGTAATGGAAAAACATAATGTAATGTGTTGTAAAGATTGCGAGTGCAAACAAAAGAAAAAGAAAAGATTACAGCGGCATTGTCATGTCGTGACTGTCATGTTAGCCTGATGGGACCAAACTTCCTCTGTAAGTGATTTTAAAATGTAAGATTTGAATACAATAAGATTTCACTTCTACTGTAAATAAAATTTTGGTAGGCTACTATGAGATGGATAGCCTAATTGTTATATAATTCAAATGGGCTACCTGTTGTTTTTATGATTTATCAAAAAGTGTATATTTTTAAAAGTGATTGTTGGTACATTTTAACAGTGTTTACCATACTTTCAAAACAAAAATTAAAATAGGAAAAATATGCAATATAAAAATAATTTTTAAAAAAAATGTTTTTTTTCTCAGTAAAACAAGATTTGGTTTTCAAAAAGCCTTTTTCCAAAAGGTACATCTGGAAAAAGGGGGGTCGTCTTATATTCGGATCAATACAGTAAATGGAAAAAGCAGAATTTGGAAAAAAAAAAAAAAAAAAGGATTTCATAGGGCCCTAGTAATGTAAGTCATAAAGGATGCTTGACCCTGTAAACAGTGTTTATATCAGAACTAAAATCAGGGTTGGACTGGCTTTTCATTTCTCACCTCAACGGGCTTTGTAAAAAGCGTACTAACATGTTGTGCTGCTCAGCAAACATAAAATCAAAAGGAAATGCTATTCATGACCCCTTAAATTGATTTTGTTCTGTTAGTTTAATTACGATGACCAAGAGCCTTGTAGAAAGTTGTGAACCGTTTTGTAGTTTATGACCAGTGCAACTGTATATACAACATCAATGCTTTTACAATCTTTTTTTTATATTTGGTAATTTTCTATAAAACTATCCAGATCATTGTCCCTTTGTTGTAAAATGATCACAGCAATTCAGTGTCCTATCAAATTTACTTGGAGCAGATTTGCTGCTGTTGTGCTTCTCAAAATTTAAATTGAAATATAAGGCAGACATGTTCTTAATAGGTTTTGAAATATTCACTAATGAAAAATTGCTTATTGCTTGTTTACGTAGTAAAAAATGTAAATAAAAGCAAAGCTTACTTTGCTTTCTTTACCTTTTGTACATTTACAGACATGATTTCTACACTGTCCTTGTTTTCAGTTTGTATAGCACATAAAGGATGATTGTGTTTCTCTTTCAGGAAATTGATGCTGCATCACTTTTGCGACTCTATCTGAACTATGATCAGCTGGAGTCCGCAGCTGAGCTCGTGCTGGAGTATGTGGATGCTTTGCTTGGAAAAGGACATCAGTATTTTGGTATAGAGGTATGTAGTTCTGACTACTATTACAGCTTGAATAAGTATTTGATTTTTCTCACAACATTCCAAAATTAATGAAAACTTTATGGTCTGTAGTAGACATGAAGGATGTTATTTGCTAAGATTGCAAATAATGAATATACATTTGCTATTAAAATTTTACAAAGTGCATTTGCAGTTTGTGGGTATATTAATTTACTTTATGACTCAATTTGTAGCAGTGAATGATGAGGTATCATACCGATCACAAGTGCAGTATGGAGTACCACAAGGCTCAGTACTAGGACCGTTGCTTTTCATGCTTTAAATGTTACCCATGGGAGAAATCATCAGGAAACATGGTGTTAGCTTTCACTGTAATGCTGATGATACTCAGCTCTACGTAGTTTTTCTGAAGAAACATACCAATTTGCAAAACTAATGAAATGCATAGTTGAGAGAAAAAACTTTTGAGGTTTTAATTTTATTGGACCAAAAACCTCTGCATGTAATAACCTAGAACACTGTCTAACACTTGATGGCTGCTCTGGCAAGTCTTCGTCATCAGTTAGGAACCTAGGTGTGCTATTTGAAAGCAATCCACTTTCTGCTGATTTTCTTTAAAGCAGTGAATGGTGCGTTTTTACGGAAATTTAAACTGTGGACAAGCAGGGTGTTTGTTTGTTTGTCACTATATTTATCATCATAGCCTTAGTCTTTTATAACACATTTAGTTTGGTACTGTTCAAAACTGTGTGCCTATTATGGAAGCAGAATAATGACTTTAGTTTTTGAAACATAAAGCATGCTGAAACACTATGACACTATGCTGTTCTACTTCTAGAGGTCAGAACTGTCCGTCTTGGCTGCGCTTATTTCACTCCTCCCCTCACTGCAGCCGCCTGCAATGTAACTTCCCAGTGTGCATTTCAGGCGTAGAGGAGCATCTCAAACAAGCCTAATAATAGCCTGCATTTGCTACGAACAGCATAAATGGACATTTTAACGATTTCTGGGAAACAGCATGAAACAACTAGCGTTCGTTCCTTATCTGTAACTGTCGATATAGTTTGCACTCAATTCAATTAAAATCTGACTGCGTGTATTATATAGAATAACTGTCGATATAGTTTGCATAATCATCAGTAAAGTGTATTGTTAGATCTGAGGTCTTATATCACTGTATTAGTTCACTGAGGCGCATTACGCGTCGTTGGGGAATCCTGGAGTGTGACGTATGAGGGGAACCCCAGTATTACAGCACAGCGTCACACAAGCCATGATACAAAGTTACAGAAACTAAGCAACCGAAAGCAATACATGTCTTCCTCAGATGTAATGTTATTTCTGTACTTCAGAGTTTGGTAAAACAGCATTATGATCTCCTTTGTGGTAGAGAAAGCTGTTTACATGCAGGCTATGGGAAACAGCGAAGATTTGAATTAAACATGCACACAATCAGCGTTTCCACATGTTTATACTGGCCCCGATAATCAAAACTTATACTTAGTGCTTGCTCCATTTCTGCAAATCAGTTTTTGTGAATGAATGACTTGATCCACATATGGCCTTCATCAACAGCCGCTTGTGCCACCTGCTGGTGAGCAGCTGACATCAGCTGGAGATTATGCATCGGTGCTCTACTGCTATTCCTGCGGGTCCCGGATGTGCACTGCTGAATACTCTGGCGAATTTTAACCACTGAATTTGTGGAAGAGAATTTGAAAAGTGAAATAAAATGGACCGAAATTCGCCTGTCGAATATTATACATCGTATTTTTAAACAGATTGAATATTTTGGAAGTGAATTCTGGAAGGTGAATATGAATTATTGAATTTTTAATTATGAAAATGTGTGTGAAATATTTTGAATTGAAATATTCACAGCTTAAATAAACAACTATGTTATATTTCAGGACCTAAAAATGCAAGCCCTGGAAATACAAGGCATTAAAATGCAAGCACTGTTAATTGCCAATGCATCTTTTTTTTCCGATTTGTGGAATTCAGCATGCTTTATGTTTCAAAAACTAAAGTCATTATTCTGCTTCCATAGCCTATTTACTATGAAATATAAATGTATATGTAATTTATATGTTTAATTTTCATTAAGCAGGGTTTCACAATCCAGTCATATAGATCCTCGTATTTCAGGCATCTCATTAACCTTTCACATGCAGGAATAGATTGACAAAAGCCCTGCGTTAAACACACTGAGGATTGCATTTCAGAAGTTTTTGCTGGTTTTTTTATGTATGCTTGATATAGACATCTAATCTTACTGGATTATTACACTCTTTGCAAAGGAATGTTTGCAAACTTGTCAAACATCTCATGTGCTTAAGACTTTTGTGCAGTTTATTTTATTATTGTCTTTTGATTTCCTGGCAGCGGCCGCTCTCTGCTACAGCATCCCTGGTATGGCTGCCTTATACATCGATCGATCAGCTCTTAAGAAACCTCAGTGAAAGTCAGATCAATGAAAAGGTGAACCATTTTTCACTTACATTTGCCATGATTCCTGAGTTCATTTCATGATTATTGCATGATCGTTGCACTGCAAATGACGAATGTGATCATTTTTCACCCATTTTATCAAATATTAGCTGTTCACTCATCCATGTACAGGACTGTGATGTAGGGAGATCGTCTGGATTACATTTTAAGAGTTTTATTTAATTAATGAATGAGACGCAAAGCACTTCATCATTTGCAGATGAATAAAAGCATGTCTGATTAGTGAAACTGTTAAGATGTAAATTGTTAATTGCATTAAAAATGAATCTCAAATGAATTTTTCATCCTTAACAAATCACACTTAACTTCTAACGATGAGTCTCAGAATAAGAGACTGAAGTGCGGTTAGACGAGCATTACCCTTCTCTCGACATGCACTGTAAATCTGTGGAGAACCTGGAGCTAAACTACTTCAGCATGAGTTTGAAGCCTGGACTCTGATGGGACATAACTCTGTTTGTCCAAAGAATCTATAATGGTGCAGCTGACTCAACAGTTAAAAAAAAAAAAAAGGCTCCTCTAGGTTTGTTGTAATTTAAATGAACTGAATTATGAGCTACTCTTAACCTAATTTATAGAGCAGATTGCAGCTCTGAATGATTTTGTGACAAAAATGACCAGACTTAAAACTTGGGAAAAGCACGAAAAACATTCAAGGCAATCAGGGCTTAAACTACAGCACTAAAACAATCAGGACTTCTAGTTTTGAAAATGCAATAATTGGGAACAGCCCAACAGATTTATGTGGATTTCAATGGCTTCTATGGGATTCTATACAATAAAGACATTCCAGAAACGATTTATTGGTATGAGACTGCCAGTACAAAAAACAAAATTGGATTCTCTTTTTTTTAAACAAAACTGGGAATTCAACAACACGTAAGTCTAATATATTCAATAAAAATCTTCATCTTCAAAGTGGGCAATTAAGAAATCAAATTAGGATGACATTTTGCATGTATGGTTTTGTGATGTTCTCTGGCTTCTCTGTCTACAGATGTACAAGAATCTGAAAGATAAGCTAGCGGAGTATCACCGACTGGTGGATCTGAGCAGCAGAAACAGACTCATGGCCCGTTAACAGCCAGTCAAAACTGCACTACGGACATGTACTTAGGATGAATAATGTTGGTGAAAATTGTTTGTTGGTGGCGTGTAGTTCCGCTGAGCTGTTTGATGCCCCATGCTGAAAATGTATGGAAAACGTATCAACATCTGCATCCATGATTTGATAAGTTCAGCCTCTTAAATTGAAAAATGTGTATTTTTATATAGACACTGTGTAAAACATCTTAAATTTTGTATGTTGTACTCTTCACTTAACTGGTGTAATTTAAATAAGGAATGCAATAAAACAGTTTTGTTTAATTGATATGTTGCAGACCTCCTAACTTCCTTTTCAGTCTAAAAATAACCTATTTTAAAACCAAGCTGCAAAATCAGCTCATTTTCTATTTGGCCAATTTGTAACATCACAGGTGAACAAACTGGTGAAAGACTAGGACCCTGATTACATTTGGAGTTAACATGTTCACCATGCTTCTGAAAAGCAGATCCAGGGATTCAGCAGGTGTTAAAAACCTTAATTTGCCCTTTCACAAATTAAGGCCTAAGGTACATTAGAGCAGAAGGATTTGAACTCAGTCATGACATTAAATGTTGCACGAACTGCAAAAAAAAAAAAAAAAAAAAAATT
>JAFVLL020027817.1:0-41588 GCA_021397915.2 Tor tambroides
GAGGAAGACATATATTGCTTTTGGTTGCTTAGTTTCTGTAACTTTGTATCATGGCTTGTGTGACGCTGTGCTGTAATACTGGGGTTCCCCTCATATGTCACACTCCAGGATTCGCGACGCGTCACGCGCCTCAGTGAACTAATACAGTGATAGAAGACCTCAGATCTCAGAACACACTTTACTGATGATTATGCACGTATTCAGCATGCTTTATTTTTCAAAAACTATTGTCATTATTCTGCTTCCATACAGCTCCAGGATCGGGTGTGAGAAGTGATAAAGTTGCCTGGTAAAAACAAACAATGAAATACCATCATTGTGCACTCTGTTATCTGTATACATTTCTATAGCTTTCTGACTCGCCTGCACATTGAATGCAGGCCAGCGTGTCTCATGTCAGTGTCTCGTTTTGACAGCTCCCTGTATAGGAAAGCGTAGAGAAGAAACTTTCATTTCCTCCACAGCGCTTTCACATCACAGGCAGCACACAGCAACGGATGATGAATATGTGTATGTTTGTGTGTTTGCCAATGACGGTCATAGTGATCTTGTGTGTGTGTTCTGTCACGTCGTCATCTCTGACTTCCAGACTGGAATATTATGAAAGGATAAAGTGCCATTCTCTGCTTGGCCCATTATTTCCATCTTTCCTCTTCTCTCTTGTGTTCCTCTGCCGTTTTCTCGCTCTGTCTGGTGTCCAGTCACTCATTTTATGTATCATATTCTCTGTACGCTTCTCTGTCTGTCTTGGAGGTTTTAAAAAGCTGTTCTTTTTTCTACAATTACTCAGTAACTTCCTTTCATTGTCTTTTTCTCTCTATATAGAGATAAAGGTCAAATGACATGTCAGCTGGTGGGTTTAATAGCCTAGGGGTCAGTTAATTGTACTGCTGATTGCTTATTAACATTGTGTGGCCAGGGACAGTAAAGAGGTCAGAGAGCAACTGTTTTCTCATTTAATGGAGTATGAAAAAAAAAGTACTACATGACTAGATGTTTAAGGTTTCTCATCTCGGGATCCCTGAAGGTACTCTAGGAGGTCATATATATATATATTTTTTTTTTTTTTACTATGACCATGTGACACTGAAGTCTGAAATAGTGGCAGATAGATACAGTAGATAGAATGATAGATTGATTGATTGATAGATTATTGTATTTCAGCTTTATTTAAATTAAGGAAAATTATTTTTAATAGTGTTAATATTAATGGGTGTAAAAAATAGCATATTCATGCATTAACAGTATCTATTTTATTTTATTTTATTGATTATTTGAATTATGATTTGAATGCAATGCATTTTTATAGTTTAGCTAAAATGCATGGGAAAACAATGTTTTAATGATCATTTGAATTATGATTTGAAGGCATTATTTATTTATTTATTTATTTATTTATTTTCCACACTGAGAAAGCCGTTTTATTGATCATTTGAATTATGATTTGACTGCAGCGCAATTTTTTAAGTTTAGTTTAGCTAAACCACATGGGAAATCAACGTTTATTGATCATTTGAATTTTGATTTTAATGCAATATTTTATTTATTTTATATTTTATTATTATCCACATTGGGAAAGCAATTTTATTGCTCATTTTAATTATGATTTGAATGCAATGTTTTATTTATTTATTTATTTAGTTAGGTATTTTAATTTTATCTTTTAATTTAATTTAAATTTTTTTTTTTTTAATTCCGTAAAGTGATAAACTCTTGATATAGCTCTTCATGACACCTCTAGAGGAACAAGTGATGTATTAAGCTGAGCAGCACTTGTGTTCAACCATAACTCTGTCAAAAACAGAAGAGCACATTTTCTGTTATCTCTCTCTTGCATTTCACAAATCCTAACAGGAAATACCAACATCGATTATCTATGAACATGCCCTTGTGCCTGTCTGTGAAGTGGGCGGCCATGGAAAGGATCTAAAGAGTAATGAAATGATCTGACCCAGCTGTTGTTTAACCAACGTACAGTTGAAAGCTGTTTGTTCAGGCGACTTCAGTCAGCGTAATGTCCTGTTAAGTGAAGAAACTAGTCAAGATATGATGTGACTGTCTGATTGCCTCGTTTATAGTGGTCAGTGACGTCTCAAAACGAGGTGGAACTTATGAACCCTCTGTGGTACGATTTTGGCATATGCCAATGTGTTTTTCCCAACCGTCAGAAGAAAAATGAAAAATTGCATTGGTTAATGGTAGTGTAATATGCTGTTTTTAACTCGCATCTGATTTTCCTCTGTTGCATCTATATGTGTGTATAGATTGGAAACAGGATAGCCAGTAATATTTCTACCTTTACTGTCCATTGGCAGATGTAGCAAAAGTTTCTTTTGCTCCTCTTTACGTTGATGGAGAGCCTCAGTAGTGGCTGGTGGACTGTGGAAGGTGCTTGACAGCTGTGTAGATCACAGTGTGACAGTGAGTTTCTGATGTGCTCTTTGGAGGGAAAGACAGACACACAGAAGTTGTGTGTGTGATGGGACAGTGTGGTGAAGGGACTTCTTTTGGCTGTGAATTATTTAGCTTGATGCAGTCACTGCACTCTGATTGGGTTTTGCACGGCCCGTCTGTTAAACACCAAGACATATTGTGATTCTCCTCTCTCTTTCTAAGCTGTTAAACACAAGATAGATGGCTGGCATGGAATCCACATGGAGAAGCAATTTTTACTGATCATGTGAATTATGATTTGAATGCAATGCTGCTGGCTCTAGGTCAGAGCTATTGGAGGATAGCCTAACCTATCTGAGCTCCGGTAGTTACCCAGAACGGCCCATAGCTGCATTACAGGCACAGCAATGTCTAAGAAACCGCCAGCAATGACTTTCTATGGAAAATATTGGGTTTGTGCCAAAGCTAGCCGTTCAGCTCTGCTTTCTCCCACATTTTCACACTTATTATGAAATAAAAATGGACTCTTTTTACTTTGAAATCATGTTCTTGGTCTTAATCTGAGCAATTTATTGGTGCACACTATTTATGTATAAGTACATCTGGACCATATTTTATTTTATTTTATTTTTTATAATTTATTTATTTTATTTTATTTTATTTTATTATTTTATCCACATGGGGAGGTATTTTTTATGGATAATTTGAATTATGATTTCAAGGCAATGCAATTTTTTAGTTTAGTTTAGCTAAACCACGTTGTTTTTTTATTTTTCTATTTATTTATTTATTTATTTATTGTATTTTTTAATTTAATTAAATTTAATTAAATTAAATTAAATTAAATTAAATTTAATTTAATTTAATTAAATTTAATTAAATTTTTTGATAACTCTCTCTATTCATTCAAAATCTATTGAATTCCCAATACATAAAATCAAATGCTTGCTCTAATTTTTTTTTTTTTTTTTTTCTTTGGCACTTGTTAATACATTACACTGGGGAAGTAAAATGGGTTTCATGTTGACTTTAACTGTTAAAAAAAACACCTTAAGTCACTACATCTTTAGCCACGCTGCTAGTAGATGCTATTTAATTAGTCTAATTTGGCTCACCCTTTAGCAACCCTGACCCCTGATCTTTCCTATCGCTCAGGAGATCAGTTTTAAGGTAAGGAAGTACCAGGGCTATCCCGTAGTCTCCTGCCGCTGAAGTGCTATTTATAGTGTGCATCATGCTACAGGGAACAGATGGTAAGCGTGATCCTATTAGCGCCATTAATGTACTCAGTGAACGTGAGCACGCTGTGTTTCTCACCTGAACTGTAGTCTCAAGTTGCACACGGACACATGCTGATGTCAAGCTTTTTTAGTGCACTTATTCTAAGTCCAGCAGCAGGTATGTGACAATGTTCTTACTCTCGCATTTGCTTTTTTGGTATGCACACACACACACACACACAGACACAAAACAGTTGTAGTTTCAGCAATTGTTGTTTGTGCATTCAAGCATTTGGATTGCAGCCATGTGAGCGTGTATGCGCATGTGTGCGTTTGCTTGCATGCAGGTGTTTATTAAATTTAATTGAACTTTGTTGGTGTTAAGTGGAGCGTCTTTAACACATGACTAATAAAGAAGGAAGCCAATTGAAAACACCCCGTTTTAGCAGCATAATCTTTTTTTAATGTATTGCGCTTCCTGTGTGCAACTTTGGAACTTTTGGATAGATAGATAGATAGATAGATAGATAGATAGATAGATAGATAGATAGATAGATAGATAGATGGATAGACAGATATTGTTTACATTTGCTCTGTTAATTCAGAATCCATGCATTAACAATACATTTATTTTATTTTATTTTATTCTGGAAAATTGGTTGACTGAACCAGCTGAAAAAAAAAAAATTATTGCATTCCACAGAAGAAAGTCATACATCTTTGTAATGACATGAGATTGAGCTAATGATGGCTGAACTTTAAGTCACATAAAGCATAAATCACATTGATTCATTTTGTGGCATGTGTCTCTTTGAAAGACTTTCTGCTTTCATTAGCGACTCACATCAAGCAAGAATTCAAACTCTTGGTATCCTTCCGTCAAGTATTGGGCATTATTAATTGATAAATGGATTCTTCCGAGGCGTCTAAATTGGTTGCCATGGGAGAGTTTGCGTGTCAGCAGCGTTAAATTGAGAGAAAGGGCATTAAATGGTGCAAGACAGCGTTCAGTGGTGGAACGGGGCTGCGTCACACCAGCCTGACAGCCCTTTCTAACAAGCCGTCGCCATAGAAATGCCATTGGACACGTCAGGCAAACATGACCTACTTCACAACCTCTGACTCTCGCTGATGGAGGCCACAGGAGGGTGATGCTTATTGGTCAGGAAGCCATCAATCACAGAAGAGCCTGGAGACTCACGAGGCAGTGCACTTCATAATCGAATTTTGTGTGTTGTTTGTAGTTAAAGGAGACCAATTATGCCCCTTTTTACAGTATGTAATATAAGTCTTAGTGTTGGGTGTAACTGTAATTTAATTACTTTCCCTTGAAAAAGTAAAGTAAGGGATTACTCTTATTATTTCTGTAATTTAATTACAGTTATTTCTTATGTAATTGAACTTAATGCTTTGTATAGAATGTAGAACATTTATACAATAGTGAATTTAACATTAAAATTTAAAGTCTAACCTTAAAATGCATGCTTTTTATGTACCCTTCTCATTTAAATACTTTGAGTTAATAAGTATATTGGTAACACTTTAGTGTCCAATTCTCACTATTAACTAGTTGGTTATGAGCATGAATATTACTGGGATATTGGCTGTTTATTATTACTTAAAAAACACATATTAATGTCTTATTCTGCAAGACCTTATTCTAAATCCTTAAACCTACCCAATTCTTAAACTTAACAACTACTTTACTAAGTATTAATAAGCAGTAATTAGGAGTATATTGAGGAAAAAGTCATAGTTAATAGTTAATAGTGAGAACTGGACTCTAATCTAAAGTGTATGTAGTTATCTATTATGTATTTAAAATTTATGTATAAAAATCGCGTTTGGTCTCGTACTGCATCGCGTCCCTTGTCAGTGTCGGGCGCTTGCTTAGCAGTTTGTTGCGATTAACAGGAAAGTGTGTTCAAGCGCCAGCAGAAGACAGTGTAAAATAATACTCTTTGAGAGAAGCAGTTTCTCAGCGGAGGTTAAAATCAGCTCGTAAGTGTATTTACTTGTCTCATTAGTGTTTAGCGCAGTTGTCGTTGCTAGGAAACGCTTGTTTTGTTTACTGTGTGGAGACGTGCTAAAATCGCGTTTGGTCTCGTACTGTATCGCGTCCCTTGTCAGTCTCAGGTGCTTGCTTGGTAATTTTTTTGCAATTAACAGGAAAGTGTGTGCAGCTGAATTGGAGTAGTGTTTTGTTAGATGGGTATAAAAAGCTTAGTTTACCGCGGCAGCCGTCATGTGAAGACCGAAGAGTAAAGACCATCGACTCACCGGGCAGGGACACCGGCAAAGGATATAAGTATCACTTTTTATTGTCCCTCTTTCCTACTAGTTTCACTTCTGTTTCAGTTTTTATAACCATTTCTTATTATGTGTAAGTAAGTTGTTGTTGTTGTTTTTAAAACGTGTGTTTGGCTCAGTGTTGAGGTCTGTATTGGTCATTACGTTTTAGTTTTATTTAATTTTAGTTATTTTAGTACTTCATACTACATGGAAATGAAATAATATATATATTGAATTTATTTTTATATATGTATGTGTGTGTGGCTGTACATGTCGTTGTTTTTTTTGGTGTCTGGCTTAGTGTTATGTTAGAAGCATTATTATACTCATACCTTTTGTTGTTTTAATATTTTAAATTGTTTTTAGCTTTACTTTTTTTGTTTTCATTTAAATGTTTAGTTTTTGAAATGTTGTATGCATTTTTCATTTTTATTTAATTTCTTTATTTTCTTAAATGTGTGTGTTTATATAGTATTTACAGAGTTTTGACTTTTAGTTTGTTACTTTTTCTTATTTGTAAGTCGCTTTGGATAAAAGCGTCTGCTAAATGACTAAAAGTAAAGTAAGTAAAGTAAAGTATTTGAAAGAATTAAAAGAACCATTTCATGTCTATCCTTGTATCATTAACTTTAGGATTTAGAAAGTAATTAGTAATGAGTAATTAAATACTTTTGGAGAGAGTAATTTGTACAGTAATCTAATTACACTGTTGAAGATGTAATAAGTAACTTGTAATTAATTACTTACCCAACACTGGTCCCAGGTGGCCCCAGAATGTGTCTGTGAAGTTTCAGCTCAAAATACCCTACAGATCATTTATTATATCGTTTTGAAAATGCCTATTTTGAGTGAAAGCAGAAACACTGTTTTTGTGCATTCTCTTTAAATGCTCCCTGCCTCCTTGTCCAGAATAGGTCTTTACAGCTCATAACTGCTAAAAAACATCTGTTTGGTTTTAATTATCATGTCTATCGTGCTGAAATCATGCCATATCAAAGTTTAAACTTCTGATATACGGTTTTGTGAGCGAACACATCCAAAACACACACACACACATGGAAAGCATGGCATGTGAGTACTAAACTAAGTTCTCTTTCATGTCTTATTGTGCTTAAACTGTCAAATACAAGTTTGTTAAAGACACACATGAGTTACAAAAAAAGTCTAGTTATGTCTGTGAAGGTAAACAAAACCATAATGCACACAATTATTAGGCAGCTTGCTGTATTTCGGAACTGAGCTATTATGTTTCTCATAGTTTTTATTTGATATACCTGTTGGCACAATTTGCATAATCATCTCTGTTTTATTGTTCCTCTTCCTCTCCTTTTGGTGACTGGTTATGCCAAGAGAAAATGGCTTTGTCCTGCCTGTTCCATTGTGTGAATTAATGCTAATAAATGGAATAGAAATAAATTGATTTGATTCACCGTCTGAAGCTGAGAATGGTCTTTCTGCTGTTTTAGACATTAATGAATGCATGGCTCTGTAAGCACATTAGGACTGAGCGATGTGACCGCTCTCTGCTTCTCTCTCTGTGCGGCAGGATTGAGTAGTCATTTTGTGATACCTTTCAGTTCGCAGAAATCCAGCAGTCCGAGAGATATTCCGTATGCAGAATTTAAACATACTCAGGCATATTCACGCTCAGCTCATCCGTTGAGCTGCTGGTTGGTCTCACACAAGTTCTCGGTCTTTTCGGATTAAGAGTCTTTCATTATCAAAGTCATTATCAGTGGTATTACTTCCATCCATCTCAACATGACTGTATGGCATTTAAATTAAATAACTGTACCAAAGTCCGGCCTTTGTAATAGGAAAAAGAGAGATAGAAAGAGAAACAGTGAGTGAGAGAGGAAAATGGAAATGTCAACAAATTTTTTAGGGACAATTTTGTACCCAGAAGTGAACTAAACTTGACAAAACCTCCTTTTGGTAACATCTTATATAAAATGATTTTTTTTTTTTAATTATATAAAAGTGGACATTTGAATTTTATTTTATTTTATTTATTTATTTTTTTGCTCATTTATTTGATCAAAAATACAGTGAAATTGTATTTGTGAAATATCAAAATGTAAAAAAACTTTAAATATATTTCTATATATATATATTAAAACAAATTTTAAAGTTTTTTTTATATTTAATATATTTAAAAATATATTTTTAATAGGATTTAAAGTATATTATATGCAGAATTTTCAGCATCATTACTCCAGGCTTTAGTGTCACATGATCCTTCAGAAACCATTCTAATATGCGAATTTGCTGCTCAAGAAACATTTCTTATCATTATCAATGTTGAAAACAGTTTTTGTGGAAACCATAATGTGTTTTTAGAATCCTTTGATGAATAGAAAGTTAAACAGAACAGCATTTATTTGAGATAGAAATCGTTTTTGATTAATAGAATGCATCATATTTTCTTCAAAGTGTCTCTTATATTCACCAAGGCTGAATTTATTTGAAAATACAGTAAAAACATTAATAGTGTGAAATATTACAATTTAAAGGTTATATTTAATATATTTATATTTTTATTTAATTATATTTAAATATATTTAATATTTTACTTATTCCTGTGATGGCAAACTTTAATTTTCTGCAACTTTGGAATGATAGTGTCAAATATAGATATATGCATATAGAGAGAGAGAGAGAGAGAGAGAGAGAGAGAGAGAGAGTAAATGGATTTAAGTAATTCAACATGTAATAGACTTAATAGCACCCTTCGCTTTGCTATAACTCTTTAATTTGCTGAAGAAAAGCATGAAGATGGAGTGCTGGAAGAAATCAGAAAGGTTTAATAACTCATCTGAACAGACTCCTCTCTAAAGACTGAGTTAAAAGCCCCATCCGAGCAAACGGTCCTCAGGGAGGGTGCAGTTAATAGTGCACAGGTGCAAACTCATGATTTGTGCCAGACCTGAGTCTATAACTGGCCTTCACTCCGAGTGAGGTTTGAACCTGTGCACAGCAGAAGATGATTTTAATGTTCTGCCCTGTAACACTGAGTGTTGTGAATGTGTCATGAGCAGACTACTGTATAGACATTACAAGCCCCAGGGAGTGCTTTCAACAGTTATTACCCATTGACCGTTTTTACTTATTGCTTCAATGTCTGGGACACTTTAGACTTGGTTTCTGTCTCTTAAATTCATGTCTAGATATATTAAAGTTTATTCAAAGTTTACTCAACTAACAAAAACAAAACATTACTCTGAGTTGGCCATTTTATAGCTCAGGACACTTAAAGGGATAGTTCACCCAAAAATTAAATTTTGTCATCATTTGCGCACCCTCAAGTTGTTCCAAACCTGTATGAGTTTCTTTCTTCAGATGAACAGGAAATAAGATATTTTGAAGGATGTTGAATGTTGGAACCAATTGGAAAAAAAAAACAAAAAAAACTATGGAAATCAGTGGCTACTAGCAACTGTTTGGTTACTTCCCAGATATCTGCATTGAGCAGAATAAAGAAATTCATACAGTTTTGAAACAACTTGTGTGAGTAAATGATGGCAGCCCTCCATTAAAGGGATAGTTTACCCAAAATGGAAATTCTAAGTAATTTAAATGTGAAACATTAATGTTGGAAAAATTTGGGTGACAAATGTTTGAGTTTATATTGAGATGTCTGACTTTTGAAAGCAGACATTTGTATCATGTCAAAACGAAGCACAGTTTTAATGGGATAGTTCACACAAAAATTAAATTTCTGTCATGATTTACTCTCCCTCAAGTTGTTCCAAACATGTATGAGTTTCTTTCTTCTGCTGAACACAAAAGAAAAGTTTTTGAAGAATGTTGGTAACCAAACAGTTGACGGTAGCCATTGACTTCCATGGTATTTTTTTCCATACTATGGAAGTCAGTGGCTAACATCAGCTGTCTGGTTACCATCATTCTTCAAAATATCATCTTTTGTGTTCAACAGCTGAAAGAAATTAATATAGGTTTGGAACAGCTTGAGGGTGAGTAAATTATGACAGAATTTTCATTTTTGGATGAACTATCCCTTTAAGACTTTGTTGATATACAGTAGTCAACATTTGAAGTGGATCAAAAAAATTCATCAAAGTTGTCCTAAGACAAGAACAGGTATTGTTTTAGTTTTAGGACAGCTTTGATGAAAGGTTTTGATCCACTTCAAATGCTGACTACTATATATTCTGACATTCTCGAGCAGACACACACATGAGATTTACTGCGAAGCAGCAGTCTCCACTGGTATCTAGAAGAAACAGTTGTGAGATTAAAAAGATCTCATTTGTGATTTTACTTTCCTGTGGGGTTGGTTAAATAAGCTAAAAAAAATTTTTAGCTTGTTGATTTGTACAATTTTTGGCTAAGACTTCCCATTTAAATCTTTACTGTACATTTGAACTGGCTGGAGTGTTAATAAAGGAAGAAGAAAGAAACAATTACTCTTTTTTTTTTTTTTTTTTTTCCCTTGAGAAAATCCCTAGAGAGCCACGGAGTGAAACGTTCGGACAAAGGAAGGCAAATGCCTGATTGCTTTGAAGCAGTTGATCTTGATTAAAGTCCCTCCTCTGCGAAATCTCAATATCAAACACAGGAATTACACCCTCCACTCGTTAATTGTTCCAACACAGCCGCCTCAGTGGGAGATGGATTAGCATTACTGCATAATAGAGCTGCTAGATGCTCTTCAGCGCTAATTGTGTTTTTTAGCTTTTTCTGTCAGCGCTCGTTGAGAGGTGAGAGAGACGGGTGTTTGTTTTTGACATTTTAAGTAAACTGGTTGTAAAGAGCGCTTATGGTAGTGGTAAATAATCAGGCACTTTGTTAACTGATAAGCAAGATGAGATGGAAAGCAGGCACTTTTATAACTTAAGTAAAAACGAGTAATAAGTTAGAAAACAGAATTGATTTGACACTCCATTTATTTTTTGTTAATTTATTTCTGCGAAAATCAGTAATTCATGGTATTACTGTGTTTTTTGGACATGGAGCCATTGTAATACCATTTTTTGGACCCAAGCATGAATATTAAATGTTAATCTATTGTAAACAAAAGTTTTCCGTCTTCAAAAATCGGAAAAATCTGAATGATTTTAAACATTACTTTGAGGTTGCGAAGGTGTTCTGGGTTGTTGCTAGGGTTGTAATGCAAGAGCACGTATACAATGTAGAGACACCAATCAGAGGCAATGTGACATGGTTGCTGTCAGTTTGAATGGCAAATTCAGGAATAAATGAATTTGATTTTTGATTTTGATAAAACAATTTGAATGGAGTCTGTTTGTTAAAGGAATAGTGATGAAATGAAAATTTGCTGTAGATGAGTTTGCAGAATTTGATGTAGATGAGTTTGTTTCTTTACCAGAACAGATTTGGAGAAATTTAGCATTACATCACTTGCTCACCAGTGGATCCTCTGCAGTGAATGGGTGCCATCAGAATGAGAGTCAAAACGGCTGATAAAAACATCACAATAATCCACACCACTCCAGTCCATCAATTATCATCTTGTGAAGTGAAAAGCTACATGTTTGTAAGAAAAAAAATCCATCAAAATTTTTTTTTTATTATTTCAAGCCATTGCTTCCAGATGAAATTTGAGTTCTCTATCTAAAATATTGCTTTCTGCAATGAAAATGCCATCTCACCTTAATCAGGAGAGAATTATGTACAGATCAAGCACCGTTTACAAGCAAAAACAGCTCTAAACAAATATGTCAGTGGATTTTGATCTGAGAGGGCAACAGAGTATGAATTTCTTCACTGGATGAAGTGTCGTTTTGGATTATGAACTCATATTTTGGCCAGAAGTGAAGTTTTGAATTTAAAACGCCTTAATGATTGATTTGTTTCTTATAAACATGCAGCTTTTTGTTTCACAAGATGTAAATTTATGAACTGGACTGGAGTGGTGTGGATTACATATGGATTATTGTGATGTTTTTATCAGCTCTTTGGACTCATTCTGACAGCACTCATTCACTGCAGAGGATCCATTGGTGAGCAAGTGATGTAATGCTGATTTTTTCCAAATCTTTTCTGATGAAGAAACAAACTCATCTACATCTTGGATGGCATGAGGGTGAGTATATTTTCAGCTAATTTTTATTTTAGGGTGAAATATTCCTTTAAGCAGTTTGAGGCTATATAGTGTCAGGGATTTAGAAAAAATCCAAAAACCTCAGTGTCTGACTATTGTCAATGTGGTAAAAAAAACAACAACAAAAAAAACATACCTAACCATAAATAAGAGCAATAGTAATAGTTATGCAAGCGCCATTGGCTGGTTTCAGTGTGATGGCTCTGTTATGTACAAATTAGTGCACTCTTAAGTCATTTAGACAGACAGTTGAGTATTTTCTAGCCTTATTGCTGCATTCTTCACCTCATTATATCCTTACATGTGCCTGGAGGCCATGAATCTGACATGTGAAGTTGTTCAGCTGGGTGAGAAGTTGATTTATTGGTCAGCAGCAGAGTTCATTAGTGTGTCAGTGTGTCTGTGCACCTCCGGCCGCATGGTGCTGTTACAAATCCCACCAGCATTTCTGAGCATTACAGTCCGAGATGTGTGTGTGTGTGTGTGTGGTGTGTGTGTGTGTGTGTCTGGGGATGTGAAGACCGAATTAAAAGGCTAAGTGAATCTGACCCTGCTACTATCGACCTTAACAGTGTTAAAATCAGCTTCACTCATTTACATATTTTCCAATGACAACCTACTCCAGCATCTGGAGCTGGTGCATATATGTATTTTTCACCTGTTTTTTGATTTTGAATCTTCCCAGATTGTGACCCAAGTGACCCGGTATGAGCTGAAGCAGACTGTGCGATATACAGTGTCCTACAAAAGTTTGGAAATGCAAACAAGGATATATATATATATATCCTTTATAATATAAAGTGTTTATATATATATATATATATATATATGTATGTATATATATATATATATATATATACATACATATACATATTTTTCTTTCATGCTAAAAATCATTAGGATATTAAGTAAAGATAATGTTCCATGAAGATATTTTGTAAATTTCCTATCATAAATATATCAAAACATAATTTTTGATTAGTAATATGCATTGCTAAGAACTTCATTTGGACAACTTTAAAGGCAATTTTCTCAGTATTTTGATTTTTTTTGCATCCTCAGATTCCAGATATTCAGATAGTTGTATCTTGTATCTGTCATAATCGAATGTTGTCCTATCCTAACAAACCATACATCAATGGAAAGCTTATTTATTCAGCTTTCAGATGATGTATAAATCTCAGTTTCAAAAAATTGACCCTTATGACTGTTTCGTGGTCCAGAGTCACATACACACACAAACACACACACACACACACATGCAAAAACACACATACACACACACACACACACACACACACACACACACACACATACATATATATATATATATATATATATATATATATATATGTGAAACCAGTCATAAGGGTCAATTTTATATATATACACTGCTCAAAAAAATTAAAGGAACACTTTGAAAACACATCAGATCTCAATGGGGAAAAATATCATGCTGGATATCTATACTGATATGGACTGGGTAATGTGTTAGGAATGAAAGGATGCCAAGATAAATGAAAATTATCAATCAACTGAATTAAAAGACACCCCAAAAATCAAAGTGAAAAAATGATGCAGCAGGCTAGTCCATTTTGCTGAAATTTCATTGCAGCAACTCAAAATGTTACTCAGTAGTTTGTATGGACCCCACGTGCTTGTGTGCATGCCTGTCAACATCGGTGCATGCTCCTAATGAGACGACGGAGTCTGGGGTATTTTCTCCCAGATCTGGACCCAGGGCATCACTGAGCTCCTGGACAGTCTAAGGTGCAATCTGGCGCCGTCAGATGGACCGAAACATAATGTCCCAGAGGTGTTCTATTGGATTTAGGTTAGGCGAGCGTGGTAGCCATTCAATGGTATCAATTCCTTTATCCTCCAGGAACTGCCTGCATACTCTTGCCACATGAGGCCACCAGGAGCAACCCAGGACCCACTGCACCAGCGTAGGGTCTGACAATGGGTCCAAGGATTTCATCCCGATACCTAATGTCAGTCAGGGTGCCATTGTCTAGCCTGTAGAGGTTTGTGCGTCCCTCCGTGGATATGCCTCCCCAGACCACCACTGACCCACCACCAAACCGGTCATGCTAAACGATGTTACAGGCAGCATAACATTCTCCACGGCTTCTCCAGACCCTTTCACTTCTGTCACATGTGCTCAGGGTGAACCTGCTCTCATCTGTGAAAAGCACAGGGTGCCAGTGGCGGACCTACCAATTCTGGTGTTCAATGGCAAATGCCAATCAAGCTCCACGATGCCGGGCAGTGAGCACAGGGCCCACTAGAGGGCGTCAGGCCCTCAGGCCACCCTCATGAAGTCTGTTTCTGGCTGTTTGGTCAGAGACATTCACACCAGCAGCCTGCTGGAGGTCATTTTGTAGTGCTCTGGCAGTGCTCATCCTGTTCCTCCTTGCACAAAGGAGCAGATACCGTTCCTGCTGATGGGATAAGGACCTTCTACAGCCCTGTCCAGCTCTCCTAGAGTAACTGCCTGTCTCCTGGAATCTCCTCCATGCTCTTGAGACTGTGCTGGGAGACACGGCAAACCTTCTGGCAATGGCACGTATTGATGTGCCATCCTGGAGGAGTTGGACTGCTGTGCAACCTCTGTTGGGTCCAGGTGTCGCCTCATGCTACCAGTAGTGACACTGACCCTAGCCAAATGCAAAACTAGTGAAAAACATCCAGAAAGATGAGTAAGGGAGGAGAAAAATGTCAATTGGCCTCTACCTGTAAAACCATTCCTGTTTTGGGGGTCGTCTCATTGTTGCCCATCTAGTGCTCCTGTTATTAATTTCATTAACACCAAAGCAGCTGAAACTGATTAACAACCCCCTCTGCTACTTAACTGACCAGATCAACATCCCAGAATTTTAATTGACTTGATGCTACATTCTGATTTAAAAAGTGTTCCTTTAATTTTTTTGAGCAGTATATATATATATATATATATATATACTGTATGTTATAAATCTGATATTTTATAACTTTATAGCTATAGTATTTTACTATTTCTAAGCTCTGAATTCATAGGATTTTTATTTCATAAAGTATGTTTTCATAATTTTGTAGTTTCAAAGCCCTTTATCAATGCAAAGTCATCACTAAATGATAAGGATTTATGCTAATATCTTTCAAAAACCAACTTTGCCTAGGGCATTTCTAAACTTTTGGAGGACACTGTATGTGTGCATGCATATCATTTCATTAACAGTTCACTGAATGAAGAAACAAGCCATCTAAATACACTCACGCACTTTTACTGCAGTTTTAATCATGATGCTGTTATCATTATAAGGCATTGCTATGTTCCAGTTATGTTTGTATTTAACAGCGTGTGTATTTGTTTGTTTGAGTGAAACTTGTACGTGAGCAATTAAGTCAAAAGTCAATTTGGCGATTAACTTTGAGAAGAGAGGGTTGATGAGATCATTGGCACTGCGAGTGAGAGAGAGTGAGACGGATAAGTCTTAATAATTCTCTATAATTAGCTCGTGGTCTGTACCAGTGAGACTAAGGCACACAGCTGCTAGATCCAACTCACCAGCAGTTCACCATCAGGACGCTCTGTGATGTGTGTGTCGCTGTAATGAGGCAGGTGAGAGCAGATGTCGTACACACAACGGTATATCATCATGATAATACTTATTTAATGAAGCTCTCATATACAGTATAATAATATAGCATATAACTTATAAAAAGGATAGTTTTGAAGTTAGTTATTTATGTTTTTGTTTTTGGATAGTTTTTGAATTCTAGGTTGTGATTGGTCAGTAGAGCACTTTTTACAGTCCACAATATTGTATTGTCCACAATATTTTGGATCAGTAAGACTTGTAATTTTTTTTAAAGAAGTCTCTTGTGCTCATCAAGGCTACATTTATTTGATCATTCTAATCATTCTAATATGCTGATTTATTATTAGAATTCTCAATGTTGGCAACAGTTGTGCTGCCAAATATTTTTTTGGAAACTGCGATACTTTTTTCAGGATTCTTTGAATAAAAAGTTAAAAAGAACAGCATTTATTCAAAATATAAATCTTTTCTAACAGTATAAATCTTTGCTATCACTTCTTATCAATTTAACACATCCTTGCTGAATAAAAGGTTTAATTTCTTTTAAAAAAAGAAAGAATACAAATTTATTGACCCCAAACTTTTGAACGGTAGTGTATATTGTTAGAAAAGATTTCTGTTATAAATAAATGCTCTTCTTTTTAACTTTTTATTCATCAAAGAATCCTGAAAAAAAATATCACAGGTTCTAAAAAAATATTAAGCAGCTCAACAGTTTCCAGCACTGATAATAAATCAGCATATTAGAATGATTTCTGAAGGATCATGTGACACTTTAGACTGATGGAAATTCAGCTTTGCATCAAAGAAATAAATTATACTTTAAAGTATATTAAAATAGAAACCATTATTTTATATTATAATAAACTGTAATATTGCAAAATGTTTTTTCTGTATTTTTGATCAAAAAAATGCAGCCTTGATGAGCATAAGAGATTTCTTTAAAAAAAAACATTACAAGTCTTACTGATCCAAAATTTTTGAACGGTAGTGTGTGTGTGTGTGTGTATATATGTGTATGTATATATATATATATTATGTGTGTGTGTGTGTGTGCGTGTGCATGTGCGTGTGTGTGTGTGTGTTTGTGTGTTTTTAAAGAAGTTTCTTTTGTTCATCAAGGCTGGATTTATTTGATAAAAAAACAGAAAAAACAGTTATATTGTGAAATATTATTTCACTTTAAAGTAACAGTTTCCTGTTTTAATATACTTTAAAATATAATTTATTTAAATTAGATTTTTCAAAAAATAAAAAACATAATTTATTTAAAATAGAAATCTTTTGTAACAATATGCACTACTGTTCAAAAGTCTGGATTCAGAAAATTTCCTTTTTTCCTTTTTTTTTTTTTTTTTTTAACAAGGATGTGTTAAATTGATTTAAAAAAAAAAGATAGTAAAGACGTTGTTAGAAAATATTTCTATTTCAAATAAATGCTGTTCTTTTTAACTTTTTATTAGTTACATTTTAATTATTTTAAGTTTTAACTACCTTTATTATTGTTTTTTTTTATTAATTTGTTATTGCATCCACTGTATATGTATATGGATGCCACGGCGTGAATGCAGTCTCAGTCTCTTTTTGCTTGTTTGCTTACTCTGTATTTGATTTTAATTTCATTAAGTAGATACTTCGCTCCACCAGCGTTCTAATGCATTTCTACTGGACTGTTAAATAAATCTTGAATATTTGTTAGCCCCACTTATATCCTAGCTCATATATCATCACTGTGTTTGTGTGTGTGCGTGCATCGTTCTGCTTTCGTTTCATCCCCACAATATGCCGGAGCAGCACCCACAAGAGGACGAGAGGGGGAAAGCTCGTCAGAGCTCATCTGCTAATTAATGTCTGATTAAAGCAGTGTGCCTGCAAGGTCAGATTTAGTTTCTTCGCTCAGTCTGCATGAACACAGCTTCCATACTAATCAACATGTCCGGCTGTGCTCACTTTAAGATTGGTTTAAACTGCCATTCTTCAAAGCTACGTGATCTTGGTCTAAATGTAACAGAGCTCTAGAGAATGTCATAGAGAACATCATACTTTCATGGGGGATCTGACTGATGCTATGTGTCAGTATTGTTCAGTGCACTCGACAATGATGGTGGCACATTCGCATTATCAGAATTGTGTTGTTAGTTCATGAGAATATGCTAATTTGACAGTGACTGAAGTCTTTTTTGGCCTGTCTCATCTGGGTTCTGTGTAATGTAAGCTGTCGTTAGCTACCCACATTGCTGTCCTTTCTGGAAATCATGAATTTATTCAGAATCAGTTACATTTTAAATAAAACAGTACCTGTTCTTGCAACTGCATTCTTCTGCCAAATCATATACAGTAGATTATCATACTAAACTGAAAGAGTTTCTTGCACTACTTATTCACAATACAGCTACCAAATCAGACAGTATGACCGATGTAGTTCAAATCCTGCATGAATGATTTTTATAAGCCCGTTCTTTTTGTGAATCAGAAGCATATAGCACAACCAGCATAGTCTGATTACAGAAGAAATTACTCTACGTTACAAATTATTCAATTCTTTTGAGTGAATCAGTGAACACATGCAGTTCAACTCACTGTTAGACTTAAATGTCAACTTTGCCAATTTTCAAACAAAATATCCGTAGTATACAGACAATGTTTAGATCAGTACCAATTCAATGTTTAGATCAGTACCAATCAGGACCAATTCTCACTATTAACTAGTTGCGCATTAGCATGCCTATTATTAACATATTGGCTGTTTATTAGTACTTATAAAGCCCATATTGTGCATGACCATGTTCTACATCCCTAATCCTACCCAATACCCAAACTTAACAACTACCTTACTAACTATTAATAAGCAGCAAATTAAGAGTTTATTGAGGCAAAAGTCATAGTTAGTGGTTTGTTAATAGTGAGAATTGGAGCTTAACATAAAGTGTGAACGAATTTCCTTACCTATCTGGCAAAAGGGAGAATTTTTGTAGAATACATAAATAAATAAATAAATAAATAAAATAAGCAGTGAATTACCACTTTAAGTAAGTATAGTTAAAGATGTGCATAATTTATTTCCTTTGTCAGCAGTATTTTATAAATATTAATGAATTAAACATATTGCCACTTCTTTTGGTTTAAAATATTTTAGTTAAATGTAGTTGTATTTGTTTAATATATCAGCTGTTTCATATATCAGTTATTGGATTGCATCCATGCTGCCTCTAAAAAAACTAAAAAGTACTTTAAAAAAATCTTTGTAAACACATTTATTTATTTTTTATTTTTATTTATTTATGCAAAAATTGTGTTAAAATTACTAACTGAAATGATCTCATCATTTGGCAGAGGAGCTGCATTGCTTTTTTCCAAATATTTATTCATGCTAAAGGAATCATTAAAGTAACTGGAATTGTTCAGAGGAATCAATAAAGTCAATACATTTTTTACAGTTCCCATCCCTATCAGATTTACATAACACAAAAATTCAGTATTTTGTATAATAAGTCTTTTTGACAAATGATTTTGAACATTTTGATAACTGTGCTAGTGGCGCCAAATTACAAGTTGCATTGCTCGAGACAAACCTCGCCTGATTGCATCCCAGTTAGAGTTCCATTTCTAGTTCTGTTTAGCATTAATCATGTGTTTTTATGTCAAATTACAGCCTAATGTTTTATTTAATGTTATGCTTATAGAGATTAATGTTGAAAAACCTGACTCTTTTACTAACTGGCCTAAAATGAGCAATTTCTAGAGAATAAATCCCGCTGTTTCTGAATCTGGTGCGACTTCCTATTGACCCTGTGTTACAAGTAGAGTCCAATAGTTGACCGTAGAGTAAATATCTTCCATGAATGTTAATACGTAGATGTTCATTGAAACCCAGTTGTTGTGCGCCTTTCTGTCGGTTTACAAATGTGAGTCCGTTGTTTGCGTGTGTTCTCACCATGTCGGTTTTCCAAGGGTCCTCGATGGCGAGTAATAAGCAGTTTATTTTGTTTCAGTCTCTCTGCTGAAATGGAGCCCATGCTGACAACAATAGCCTTTCAAATCCTATTGCTTACTTGCCTAATTTCCTCCACCGGGAGTGCGGAGAGGAGGAACCTCTCATTTTTCCCCTCCGCCTCTCCGTGGAGGAGCGGGTGTTAGGTCATTACGTGAGGATGAGAAGAATGAGTGCTCTGTATGGTATTGATCTGATTGACCGCCACTAAGGACGTGACTCCGAGCTGTTATTGGTCTGTTTGGGAAGGCAGTCGTGTCCTCTGGAGTTAAAGTGTGTGAATTAAGTGTGTTTGAAAGGTAGCGAATGTACAATGCATTCTGAATTGACTGCGCCGCATGATGACTCCATTCTAGCGGCTGCGCTCGGGTCTGGCCGTCTTGAGTCTGCAGGCGACGGGCTATTACTTTCAAATGAAGAAGGGCTAGCGGCCACATTTGCACTGATTTCCAAGAAAATGAGCTGAAAAATATGGATGAAAAACTGTGTTTGAGATGTTGATGGCAGTGCAATGTTTTTTTTTTGTTTTTCCCTCCACACTCTTGTAATCTCATTGGCTGTTGTTTTCAGCTGCTCTCTTGCTAGTCAGGATAATGTGCATCAGGGCAGGGCAGAATTAAACTACCAGGAAGTTGAAATGAAATTTGAATTCGAATGAAAGGAAAAGAAATGTACTGAATTGCAATTCAAAGAAAATCAACACAGGTTGATCTATCATTCTGGGAAATAAAATCTTCCACCACAGCAACAAAAGTTAATTTCTGAAGAATTATTGAATCATCTATGTATCGATATCTGTCTATCGTTGTATAATTCTTTCTGTTATTATATCTATTGTTTTATTGTTCCGTCACTGAAATTGTCTATCTTTCCTATCTTTCATTCCATCTATCATTCTGTTCTTTCTATCTATCTATCTATCTATCTATCTATCTATCTATCTATCTATCTATCTATCTATCTATCTATCTATCTATCTATCTATCTATCTATCTATCTATCGTTCTATCGTTCTGTCATTCTGTCTATCGTTCTATCATTCTATCATTCTAGCTATCATTCTGTCATTCTATTGTTCTCTCTGTCGTTCTGTCATTCCATCTATCATTCTGTCATTCTGTCTGTCTATCTATCGTTCTATCGTTCTATCTATAGTTCTATCTGTCATTCTGTCATTCTATCGTTCTGTCATTCTGTCTGTCTGTTTATCTATCGTTCTATCTATCGTTCTATCATTCTATCTATAGTTATATCTGTCATTCTGTCATTCTATCGTTCTATCTATCAGTTGGTATATCGATAGTTCTGTCATTCTGTCTATTTGTCTTATAGTCAATCTATCAGTTTCTTTGACTTTCAATTTTAATTCAACTTCCTTACATTGAAACTCAAATAGTATTTGTGCCATTCAAAGGGAAAGTTGTGAGTTTGGCTCTTTCTAACAGATTAGTCACATACTTATAACATGAAAGGCTGACGAGCTTCAGTCTTGTCGTGTGTGCTTGGTTTTTGGCTCAGTTCTCCCCGAGATCAAAGCCACCGGTGCTCCATTTGAGGCTGAAATCCACTCCTAATTGCTTGGCCACTTACAAAATCAATTTGGGATTTAATTGAATCCATAAATACCTTGGTGGCTGCTTGCACTGTACAGTCCCAAAGATTGTACTATAGATTATTGGTCTTGCAAGTTAAAGGTGTTTAGAGACGCTTTACTGCACAAGCATGGCGAGTCAGTGTTTGTGTGGTTAAGCGATAGGAAATTATTTGGGATACCTAACACCTGAGATACGGTCCAAACAGAGGATACACATAAATGGGAGAAGTTATCTAGTCAATACGGTTAAGTGCACAGTTATGGTGTGAATGTCTTTTTTATTTATTGGTTAGATTTTTTTCTGGAAGCTTTAAGTTTGATTAAGATTGCTTAAAATCTGTTTGTTCAAATGAAAGTGGAAAAATGTGAATTATTTAACAAAATACAACAGCAGAAACATTCTCAAATATCAAGAAAGAATAAAGAAAGGATGAAAGATTAAAGGCAAGGCATGTGCAAAATTGAGCTTAAACATCAATTTTGGAGCTCATACATGTTTTTCTCTATATATCTAGTATTTGACTAGATTTGGGGCTAGTAGGTCTCGGACCTCCATAACAACTAAAATATTAAACTTTTTTCTATCATTAAAGTGCTTACTGTAATGTATTTTTTACAACACTGAATGTACTATACATAGAAGAAAAAGTTTTAGATTTTTCAAGCAATAGCGCTATTCAATAATTCGGCAGTGAAAACTGAAATATCTAATACAATTTTCATGGTTTTTCTTCAATAAAGCTGATTTTCTTAGAAAAATAAACAAAAACCACTGAATTTTGAATTTAATCTGAAATTTCTATCCCAAATGAGTCACATTGTTTGGTTTATTTTTAATTGTTTGTTCACATAAATTACTATAATTATTTCCATGTTTGTGTTTATGCAGAATGGTTGACTTTATAACCCTCTAGCAGGTATTTTCTGGTAATGTTAACAGTAGTATTTGGTGCATGATTAGATTCAAATGAAGCTGCCACAGAAAATGCTGAGTTTCCATGCTTCCTTCTGAAAGGAAAAGCTGATATGGTGCACTTTGTAGGAAATGACCTGGGTTCAATACAAGTTGTGCTAACAACATCTGTGGCATGCTGTCGATTACCAGGTACACTCATTTGAGCTTGACACTAAAATTATTTTTATAGTAACACTTCTACAATTAAAGTCTGTATAGGAAAAGATATTCCAGATGGTTTTGAAGCAGAAATAAGAACTAATGATAGTTCATCTAATCAGCATGAATGTCTAGATATGCAATTAATATGAGGTTGTTACATGAAAGCAGAGAATTGTGGATCTTTTTCTACTATCCTTACATAACGTATCTGGGTTTTTTGGATTTCATGGTCATGACAGGAGTTTAAATATTGGATATAACTTCATAGCCAAGTTTAGTGATTGTGTTTTATCAACTAGTCTCACATTAACACACACAGTATAATGGCTATACTTTGAAGCAGATTGCATTTTACCATTTATTGCAGTGCAATGTCTTCCACTATAGACGTTCTTTGTAAGTGTAATATTATACACATCATTTTTGTTTGCTTTTTCAAACTGAGAGGCGATTTGAAGTTATTTTCAGAGTTAACGGGCAATATGCCACAGATGCTGTCGATAGAGCTTAACTTGTATTGAACCGAGAAGGATTTTTTAACCTTGAGATCAGAACATGTCGATTTACAGTACCATCTTCCTACTTCTGAGATCTACTGTCCTTATGTGGAAATTTCCAGAAAACCCGGCATGCATAGTTTGAGAATATGATTGACCGCTTATTGTCAAATGAATGCTTCTTTCCCACCAGGATAACTTTGATTTTGTGACATTCTCTGACTGCAGAAATAAAAAAATAAAAATAAAAACCCCTGAATATTCTTGTAACATCTTCATTTTATTTCTTGTCATTTTGTACCTGTGCTTCATTATTGAAGTACAAAATATTAAATCATCTTGCCTAAATACATTTTACGGCCTTGTTCTCCTGGACAAAAGAACTGGAGATGTGCAGACGCTGCAGTCTGACAGATGTTTAATTGAGTTGTACAATTGATGTAGTAGCAGTTAATAATCTGTCTTCACCTTGATACTCCGCCCTGATCTTTATCTGCAGCCGTGTTTTACAGGCCTATTTTCTATTACAGCTCTTACACCTTGTGTATTGTGTGTGTGTGTGTGTGTGTGTGTGAGAGAGAGAGAGAGAGAGAGAGAGAGAGAGAGAGAGAGAGAGTGTATTGCTCTCTCAGACCTGAATGGGCTGCAGTTTATGGAGCCCACTTTTTTTTTTTTATTCTTTTTTTTTAACTAATCTCATTATGGACACATTTCACTTCAGAACCTTCTCATGGATGTGGGACTCCAGCCAGAACCTAAACACACTCACTCTCACTCTCACTCTCTCTCTCTCTCTCTCTCTCTCTCTCTCTCTCTCTCTCTCTCACACTCACACTCTCACACACACACACACACACACACACACACACACACAGAGACAGTTGTTTGTATCCACTGATATCTGAAGTGAAATAAATAAATATTCTTCCAGTTAAATAAAATACTACTTCTAATTATGTAATAGGATTTGCCAAGCTGATTATTAGATTTACTTTTATTTACACAAGCATGCGATTAAAATGCCACCTGCTCTCTTTCTGTGTGTGTTTCACTAGAGATTTATAAAATGAGCAATTGCAGTCTTGGCTTCTGATTGGTCAATACAATGTCGTGCTGAAGTCCACAAGGCTGTGACTCTATTCATAAGACTGCATGGTTACTCATTCTTTATTGCTTTAATCAGTGGTTCTCAGTTTTGGATTTCATGCTTCTCTTCAAAATGAGTGAGAAACTTTTGTGATCATCTGATTGCTAATCAATATTGGTGCCAAATGCTGGCACTTAAGGTTAAATCATGAAAATTAGTGTCATTAGTGTCAAATTAAGTGAAAGTTTTTGTGACTCGTTTTTTTAAAATAATCTATTCTATTCTGTTATTTTATGTTATATTATATTATTATAAATAGTCAATGATATGGGATTATTTAATTGTAATTTGTCATTGGAAAAAAAAAAACAATTAATCATCTTAGCCTTGAAGTGAAAGTTTTTCTTTTAACTTGTTTCTTTCATCTATAATGTAATGTAATATATAATATAATATAATATAATGATAGAACATCATAATGTTAAATAAGTGGAGAAAAAAACGTTAAAGAAAGGAAAAGCCTTGATTATATTATACTTATTAGCCTTGAAGTTATATTATATTACATTATATTATTATTAATAGCTGTTTAATAGTATATTACATAATTCATCACTGAAAAATATATAATAATCAACTTTTTTGTCTTATGTACTTTCAGTTTTGTAATTATACATAAAGCATTTAATGTTAGAAAGGGTTTTTTTATATTTAAAATAAATCAAATTTAATATGTTATTTGCTGGTATTTGTTGGTGCATTAATAATACAGGTAAGAATGTCTTTGTTTGCAGTGTGTTTCAGTGAGCGTACTCGACCATATAAGGAAAAGGGGAGGAGACAAAGCTGCACATTGACATCATTGGTTCTTATGAGATGAATGAGATTTTAGAAGGAAAGTCTTCATACTTTGTACACCACTGGCATTTAAAGCTCTCCTTAAACACTCTTCCTGGTGTGTGTTTGTGTTTGTGTGTGTGTGTCCTCAGGTTGATGGGTCACTGGTGCTGTAAAAGCCAGTAGTCTCTGTAGGTCTGTGATGTACTGCTTGCTTTCAAGGGGAAACCCTGAGCACTCTGCAAGCAGATGATCTGATTGGATGAGGAAATTGGCCGCAATAATAACCAGGGCTCTCATTAATATCAGTGCAGCGTCTGCAGGGATCTCTTATTCATCTCTCTCTCTTTCTTTCTCCCTCTGTCTGACTCCCACCTTTGTGAATAGCTGAATACATTGAGAATAGAAAAACACTGCATAAGTAAACACTTGGTATTCCGTTTGGTTACAGGCGTCTCTAGTGCCTCTGGTATATGAAGTCTTAGCCTGAATATCTCACGCCACATGAAGGATGGTGCACAGTCTCACAATGACAGTTCTTGTGCTATTCTACAGCCTTTTCTTCCTTACAACATAAAATTAATAATGTCGTCTTTTTTCCCTGAAGCGCAGTTGATCGTTTAAAGATAGAAAACAGAAATTGACTATGTGTGTGTATGAATATCCAGACAGACAGTATGGGGTTATAAATCTCCCAACTTAGCTGAAGAACAGCAGAGGCAGAAACAACACCAAGAATTGTATATCAGAATCCAGAAAACAGAACAGACTAGACTAACCAGGATTGGACTGGTTCCGAACTATAGATCTGATTCACTGAGACAAATCAGCCTTGTTCACAACTGAAGGGGCAGATTCACTGGACAGTTGCACCAGTTTTGCACAAGCTGACTTATTCATGAGCTACCCCCTGTCAGGGGCGGAGCCAGGGGGTGGCCAGGGGTGGTAGAACCTGGTGGATCCAGTGGATCACCACTGATCTAAGCTTGGCCACCCCTTTGGCCACCCTGCTCAAACCTGCAGTTTTTGTCCCCTTTTTCTTGACAAGAAATTCATTTATTAAGACGCGGAACCAGTGTATTTTTTTGCATCCAAATCAAACGGGAGACTTTCAGACGCGTGCTTCAGCTTTGCCTCAGCGCCAGGCGCGAGTCAAATGAGCGCGGAAAAGGTACACCAGCCAAATGAGCTTCAGTTGAACAATGAGATGCTGTTAGGCTATATGTCAGTAAAACAAACTTTCCTGTCCTGTCAGCCGTCACTGTGCTCACGGCGCACGCTCTGATCGCGTCATCATAAATAAGCGCACAAGAAACTATGATTATACGATGTAGTTCTGTCGTCAGTTAAGTCATGAAATTACCAAAAAGGCGATTAAAGCTGCAAACTGTGCATGCATGTATGCATGCATTACATTTCAGAACGTCTCTCAAATGCATACTAAAATATAGGCTATCATGCAGTTCCAGAAGGCGCAAGTTGATATGTATTTTAATTTGTAAATGTGAGCACAGTGCACTTATACTAGAAAATGTGCGCTATTTTTTCATTAATTTTAAAAGTACAAACGAATCATTTAAATGCATAAAACAACTCCTTTTACATTCTGGCATTTATGTGCTGTTGTCTTCCGGCCTTTTTCACATTATCACTAACCGCATGTCTCATCCATGAGTATGTAATGTTAGAGAACCAGAACCAAACTGACAGAGCAATAAAGCTATAGTGAGCCCCTTTATTAAAATACCTGATGGTGATGAATAATACAAAAATTGTCATATTCACTCAGTATTACTTGATATAACAATTCACAAATATCTCAATTACAATTAAGTAGAAATTAATTGTATTCAGCTGTGTTTTAGGCACTAAAATAGTCTAGTAATTTATAGTCAACCACGTTTTATATTGAAATAATGAAGATTTCTCTGCCACCCCAGAGTGGTTGCTGGCCCCTCCCTGGCCACCCCTGTGAAAATATCCTGGCTCCGCCACTGCCCCCTGTGTAAAAATAAATCCATAAAATAACAGAAAAGTACTGGCAGCTCATTAAACGGGACATTTATCCATTAATTTTACAAACTCAACTCAACAAAACACAATGTAATGCAGTGTAAAATTCAAAATACTGGTAAGACACCTGTAAAAAAGAAATACGGAAAATTTTCTTCAAAGCATGCAGTACAATGTGCCCTGTTTTTACAGATATCTTTAGAGCTTACAATTCAGTTTATTATTTATTTAAATTTATTTATTTATTTATTATTTATTTACATTTATTTAAATGATTGATATCAGTTGTTAAAGTGTACATAGTGTTTATGTACTGTTCAAAAATGTGGGGTCAGTAAGATTTTTTTTTAATGTTGCTGAAAAGGCTGAATTTATGTGATCAAAAGTACAGCAAAAACAGAAATATTGTGAAATTATTACAGTGTAAAATAACTTTTTTCTATTTTCATATATTTTAACATGATTTATTTCTGTGATGCAAAGCTGAATTTTCAGCATTACTCCAGTCTTCAGTGTCGCATGATCCTTCAGAAATCATTCTAATATGCGGATTTTCTATTAATACCTATTTGAAATAGAAATCTTTTGTAATGTTACGGACATTTTTACTGTCACTTTTGATCAATTCTATGCATCATTGCTGTATAAAAGTACAATCATACTGAGTATTTTGTTTGTGTAATGTAAATAATATATATATATATTTAATACACATGCATATATATATTTAATTTCATTACCTTTTTAAAACACCTTTTTAATTATTATTTTTTTTATTTTATTCAGTTTTTTTAAATGATCCGTTTTAGCTGATCAGTTGTTTTTAATTTATTGAAAATAAACTTGTTTCTATTTTCTATTTCTAATTTTAATATTTAAAAAAAGAATATTCAAAGTTGCATTTGGCACATATTTTGAAGGTGAGTTTGTGCCGTTACTTTATTTTCAGAATTACAGGTATACACGTACCGTATAACATAACACAAACACACAAAAATCATGTTCAAAAACACATTGTTCTCTGTAGAATCATCCACATATAGACTGATACATATCTAGGAACACCAAGGCTCAGCTCAGCTTAAGTGTGTGTCTTTGTGCAGTGTTCAGGTGTGTGTGTGTTTTGGTCTTGAAGGACACAGGTTGGCACAACAGCCAAAGACGAGGAAGGGCAGGAAGCATGAAATGAACCTGTCTGAGCTGTTCTTTACTCAACACACACACACACACAGACCCCTCTCCATCAGACAGTGTTCTTTCTCCAGTTGTCACTCTCTTTAGATGGGAGCATGCCTCTTTGCTCCAGCTTGCTTTCCTTTGAAGCACCCCAGAGGTGAGGGCTTTTACAAATCATTTGACAAGAATGTGCCACACTTATGAAGTGATGTGTGACTTCAAGGAGTTGCGCTGTTGTGCGTTTGAGTGTGGAGTGGAAGCCGGTAATTGGCTGTGTGGTTCTGGTAGCAGTTTCTGGTGGACATCTCCAGTCTTGTTTAGTCCTTTGACGATCATATTCTGACGCACATTGCCATTACAGCTCGTTCTGGTAAAGAATAACTCACTGAATATGTAAACTGACACTTTATTTACATGATGTTTACATTAGAATTAAGCTTCAAGTATGGGAGATGATGATACACATCCCTTATATTCTTAACTGAAGCTGTTGCCCTTTGTCTCCCTCCTTATGACATTTGTTTGTTTCTTTTATTTTTTTAAATTGATTTGTATTTTTTTTTTTCTGTTTGCTTAGTTTTTTTTTCTTTTTAGTTTTTTTTTTTTCATTTTATTTTGATTTGTTTTTTGGTTTTTTTGTGTGTGTTTTTTGTTTTGTTTAAAAGCACCTTTATAGCTTTGTAATTTCCCTGTGGGGATTAATAAAGTCGTTTAAAAAAATGTATTTATTTATTTATTTGTTTGTTTACTTATTTATTTTTATATTATTTTACTTTGTGTAGAAACACCTTTATAATCCTACTTGTCATTTCCCTCTGGGGATTAAAAAATTCTAAACTAGAATTTAAAATTAAATTTCATTTTATATATATATATATATATATATATATAATGAAAACTAGCATCATGTAATATATTCAACATTGTTGTTTAATATGTGTATTTATTTAGAGCAAAATTTTAGACCAATGAGAAGTGATTAAATATTAAATATTTTGGGGGTTGTTTCAGTCGTAGCTGGTTAGGACACATCTAAGGTGGTGAGTAAATAGGACACAACCCTTGTTACCTTTACTAAGTGTCTTAACACTTTGAAATTTGATAAGTCCAGCAAGCAGTTCTTCCTCAGAAGTGCTCGCTGTAGCAACCTGGTACATTGTAAGCTTGTCTTTGATTCTCCGGGGACTGATAAAGCACCCTGACTCACGGAAATTGCATAAATCCCACCAATCAGATTGTAGCTTGTTTTGGGAATGCTGTCCCAGGCTAAGGCAGCTTTTAACTGTAAATCAGCTCAGGTTTTACTGTGTCTTACTTTGGGAGGCCAGTGTAAAGACTTTGAAATGATTTCCGCCATTTCCTTGTGGGGACAGATTTATAAACATAATCAGGTTACATTTATTGTTTTTGTTCCTGTTTGATTTGCTAGAAAAGATTTTGCTAGGCTTATGGTTCGTGCGAGCCCAAAGCGTGTCAGAGAGCGCAAATTTCATCCTCTTTTGAGAGGCAGAAATGTCTAGAGAAGCAATATCTCCTCATAAACTGTATAGAGCCTGAATTACATTGGCAGATACTGTTTCATAAGGTTGTGTGTTTCTAGAGACTATTTGCGGACAGCACAACACAAAACAATTCACCCAATCTCACCTGCTGAAGTTTCAGAGCGGTGCCGGGTGAGCTTTTTTCACTATCTGAGTGTGAACCTCAAATGAAGTGATAATTCAGGATGACAGTCTGATTTCAATCAGCTTCCTTTAGAGAATAGCTGGCTCACAGCTCACCCAGAATTCATTAAGCTTATTGGCTCTTTGTTTGATCCGATAAGAGGCATCTCATGCTCTCCTGCTCTGTCAGTGGCACTGGCCCTCCACCATCAGGCTTTATCTACAGTATGTGTGTTTATGTTTTTCAGTCTTTCTAATATAATCAAGACTAATCAAGTACAGTATCATGTCCAGATTATTGACTGGGGCCCATATGGGGCACAGCCTCATTCAAGAGTAGCATGAAATATAAACAGACCATAATAATAATAATAACGATGATGATGATGATAATAATAATAATAATAATAATAATAATAATAATAATAATAATAATAATAATGATGGTGATAACAACAACAACAACAAACAACATTTTTTTTTCACTATCAATATAAACTGGCTTTTAAGTATTAATTTAAAAAATACTAAAAATTATTACAAAATTAAAAATATATATATTTCTATCAGTAGTGATGTAAAAGTAATTGCTTAATAAATATCGGTTAAAACACTGTTAAGTATTAATAATTTAATAAATAATATATAAATGGTATAAAATATATAAATGATTGGTTCCAGTCCTCTATTTTGATTGGTCAGCAGATGTGTTTTATCAAGGACTTTATATACAGTATATATCTTAAAGGGACTTTGGTTTTATTCACGATAAAGCAAAGCTATGACCGTTTCACCCAATGGTTCTGTGTATCACTGCGCAACACTCTTAGCAACCATCCAACATAAACAATCAAAACTGTTCCATGTATTATGTATTACAGTAAAATGAACTCTTTGTTATTTATTTAATGAAGTATGAGTGACCCCTGCTGGCAGTATGTTGCATCATTCACCTTTACTTTTGAGACCACGCCCTTCCTCCGTCAAAGAAACTATTCTGATGCAGGAAATTCATTGATGTGTGCGCGTGTTTGTGTGGAAGCCCACAGTTTCCGAAGTGAGTAGGGAATAGGCTATTACTGTATTTATTGGTTTTCTGTTTCAGGTATGATTCTGTATCTCCATATGTCCATCAATTTACACTGTAATGATGCTTGCAAATTGGCGCTGTGCCGCGAAACGGTCTGTTTTAAACAAAAAGACGTTTTTTTATGCAGATGTAAGTTATGTGTGAGAGAAAATAATATCATATACGGTGTAAAAAATAATGAGACAGCAGATGAGAACAGTTTCTGTTCTCTTTTTTTATTTGAGCTACATAAGATGAGGCATGTTACATCGGAGCATTGTCTTGCCATTACTGTTGTTGTCAGGAACTATTTTTAGCTGAAGGATAGCGTTTAACATAAAGTTTGTTAACAAACTTACTTCTGAAAAATAACTTCGCTAAGCTTCGCGTTCTGCTTAACTCCCTTCAGCTGTGACTTATTCACAATACAGCACAGCCCGATCGTACCTAATTTCTTACATGACTAATAACACATTATCACAAACATGCTTGTTTTTGTATGAGCTGTAGTGTATGATTATTTATTTCTTTATTTTCTAATCCTAATTAACTGATGTTTTTCATTGTCGCTTTATTAATTCCCGGTATGTAGATAGATTGTTGTGATATGTTTGTGGTGTCGTTTGGGACCCTGGAGGTGTGTTTCTGTTTGTGCTCTTTGATATTTACTCAGTGTTCAGATTCTTTTTTCCACACTGTTTTATCCTTACCGTTCCGTCTGTAAATATACAGAAGGGATAAAGGGATAAAGAAGCACATCAAGATATTTGAACTTCCCCAGAAGATCTCTCAACGCAGCCATAAAAAAAAAAAACCCCATCAGCTCAGCTTACATTGATAAGTACAGCATTTTGTTGTGTAAACGGATCCACAAAGCAGGGTTTACATGAAAGATGATACATTTACATAAATAAAATGACATTTTTATTCGCTATCAAAGGAATCCAGCTGTTATAAATAAAACATTTATAATATTATTCACGCTATTTGGTATCGGCAACTCTGCAGAGACCCTGAGGTCTGGATTATGGTGAAGAGGGATTTATGAAGCTGAAGATCTGGAACCAGATCCACATCCGGATCTGATCCAGATCAGACCTCGAGGGGTTTTTATGGGCAGATGTTTAGTCCTGACATTGGACGTGTTCAGGCTTCGGCCGTGTTAAAAATGCGCATACATTGCCCAGTTTGTGCACAAAGCCTAGTGTACAGTGAGAACATGAATAATTCACTTTGTTTGACAGCTGGATTGAAAATAAGGGGAGCCATTGGAGACTGTATCTGAGAGCGATCCACAGAGCATCTTGTGTTGTGTAGAAACCAAAGGAGGATTTTGGGTAGAGCCGCCCAGCAGGGGGAAGCGATCTAAAACCCCATAACCTCACTTAGTCTGCCAACAAAATCTCCTATTATTTCCTGTTTTGCATACAACAGAATTTGCTTTGTAGAAATCTAGCGCAGAACAACACATTCGCACACGTTTGGAAATACAGATGTCTGTGTTGTAAGTGTGTGCGGTTGTAAAGGCTGTGATGGCCGGCTCCAGTCTATAGATGGTCTCTATCTTTGGTGGGGTATGATGTAATGGAGATGAAATATGTTTTCTGACACCGCCAACTTTTAAGCATCATTTTAACAGTCAGAGCCTCTTCGAACAGAAAACTATCCCAGTCTCCCTCACTTTCCGCTTTCGCTGTTATTTACCCTTCACCTTGATTTCTGTTCTGTCCTTGGAGACTTTTCAAACTTGTGGAGTGTGTAACAGCTCTGGAATTAAACTCGTCGGCGATGTAGTTTCCTGAATATATCACAAACTGTAACAGATGCGGCTGTTAGGGATGGACGCTGGTACACGAGTAGTGACAGCAGCTTGATCATGGAAATATAGTTTTAGTGGGACTTTTTTCAGCTTACAAACATTTCATTTTTGCAGTAGTTTTGTCATTGGTTATGTACTTATGTTTGTGTTGCTTTGTGGATAACTTTCCTTAATGAATTGTTAACAAACATTACATAATATATATTTATTATATAATATATAGATCATTAGTTCGTGTAAATTAAAATGTTTACAAGTGTTATTATTACCATTCAATTCATATATGATCATGCACATGCATGATTTTAACAGCACTTTATAATTTCATTATTAAATCATTAACAAACATTATATAATGCTTAACAGATCATTATTTTTATATGGCTACAAATAACAATGTCTTTGTGAATGTTTACTAATGAACTATTAAATGTTACATAATGATTAACAGATCATTAGTTATCGTAAACTAAAATACAAATTATTAAACTTTTTTTTGTAAACTTTTTTTTATACTGCTTGTATTATTTTGTAAAGCGTACTTGGGTCCTTGAAAGGCACTATAAAAATAAAACATTATTATTATTATTATTATTATTATTATTATTATTACTTTAATTCTTATATATGATCATGCACTTTGCCATTGTTATACATCAATGGTCTCTTAAACATTATATAATGTTTATTAATGATTTATTAATGAAGGTTAAAGTGTTTCCCAATCAATTAACTGATGCAATTGCGTGCTATTTCAATAACATTTTAAGTAAATAACTTTTTACTTTAACATTATTGAAGATATTAAAATGTTTAATACTCAGGCGTAATTGTAATTAGGCATGATATGAATTGAATTATCCATGCTCATTTTGATCACCTTTGCTATCAATTAACATTCACTTAAAGTTAATCTTTAAAGCACTAATATTAATTCAGTAACACTATTAAATGTAATGTGTAGCACTTCTCTAAAAAATTATATTATTATTTCTCATGCTGTGCATTTTTCTCATGCTGTGCATCTATTTCTTTCTTTCTTTCTTTTTTCTTTTTTTTTTTTTTTTTGGCAGTCACCACTACAAATGTCAGATTTCATGTAAATGTATGGGCACGTAATACTAGGTGTGATTTGTGACAACAAATATAATGCAGCATAAATGTACAGTAGTAACACTTTAGGGACAGACCAGTTCTCACTATTAATTAGTTACTTATTAGCATGCCTATTATTAACATATTGGCTGTTTATTAGTACTTCTAAAGCACATATTCTACATCCCTAATCATACCCAATACCTAAACTTAACATCCACTTTCCTAACTATTAATAAGCAGCACATTAGGAGCTTATTAAGGCAAGTTGAAGTTAATGGTTTGTTAATAGCGAGAATTGGACCTTAAAATAAAGTGTGACCAAATGTACAATAAATAATAGTAGCCTAACATTTAAGTAACATTCATCAGATGCTCAGTTGAGAGTTTTATGTGGCTTGTGGGCAGCTGGCAGTGGTGTGATGTAAAGATCCGCTGTGGTGACTGAGGTTCACTGCCGATGTGTCTCATTCTCCTTCTGGAAGCTCACAGACAGCTCCAATGTGTGAGACAGTTTCATCTGCTCGCACAAGCCTGGCTGATCACAGGCGGATTTGCCTCAACTTTCTCAAAGTTTGAGTCTCTCATGGTATCAATTGAGGCTTTTTGGTTTTGTTGCTGTTTTCTCAGAAAGTTGTTCCTTTTGAGGTGTCTTTTATAGAGAAAAAAAACACTTTATTTGAAATACTGAAGCTGGATTCTGCTGATATTAACATGTCACACCAGGCTTGTTTTACTGTATCTGTGCAGGCCTGTTGTCCTGTTAAATCTGTCTTTGAGCTGTTGCCAGTTGCTGAGAAATGCCTACCCAAAGTCATATAGCAGATGCTATTTTTAGTCATTATTGATGAAGACTTTCTTTAATGAGAAAACGGCTGGGGGAAAAACAGGGAATGGCATTGGGAAATGGCCTGAAACTGAGTCAAACTTTGCCTGGACGCAGGACGCTACTTGGCTTTCATATATATATATATATATATATATATATATATATATATATATATATGACTATATATGTTTTAAATGTGATATTCTATTATAAGTGCCATCATTTATATATGAGCAGTGAAAGCTACATTATGCATGTTGCCGTTGGTTGGCTCATGTTAGCAGAAGCTCAAGACACTGCGTACAGCGTGTTAAATCATCTTGAATGCTTTCTCGTTGGGTGTGTGCATATGAAGTTGTCTGATTTTCAGATTAAAGTGCTTAGTTGTGTGTGTGTGTGTGTGTGTGTTCATTCATGTATGTATGTATGTATGTATGTATGTATTATGTATTTATGTATTTTAATCTCTCCTTCCTGGCAGTGTGCATAAGTTTATCACAGTTTGTTTTGTGTGTGTTGGTTTTTTTTCCCCTTGCAGAGTGCATATGTATGTTCATTAATGAGTTGTTTTGTTTTGTTTTGTTCCTTGCGGCATGCATAGGTTCATTTATGAGTTTGGTTTGGGGTTTGTTTGTTTTGTAAGGATTTTTTCTGTGCCTCTGTGACCGTTAGCTTTCTCACTATATAACACTACATTCTGTAGTAGAATAATATTTATTATAAAATAAAAATATACTATCCAAACAATATTGAAGTATTTTCCAGGTAATAGTTTAGTTTGTTTTTTGGTTTTGTTTTTGTTTTGTTTTGTTTTTTGGGGGGGGGCCTCTGTCCATGCCTCTGTCCATGCCTCTGTCACCTTGCTTGCTCATTAGCTATACAACACTATACTATTAACACTACTACTAACACTATTTTCCAGGCAATAGTAAAGATAAAAAATGCTTTATTACAATAAACAAAATAAATCTTTTAATTTTGCAAACAGTATATTGTCTTTATAATATTATATTTACTGTTGGTCTTAGGAAGTATTCATGGAAATACATAACTGCTTTTTTTTTGGAAATTGCACTAGCATATAGAGGACCCAAAATGTCTTTAAAGATGACTAGTGGTTCAATCAGAAGTGATTTTAAGCATTAGCGGCATACTATAAATCTTTCATCTGTTTTTACATCTACTGCCTGTTTGTCTGCTAATTTAACCTCCCACAGAGGCGGCACGGCATACAGCCCAGCTCTGTGTGTTCACACTGGAAAATGACAGTTTAGAAAACAATATGCCCATGAGTGTTAATGCAAGAAAGACTTAGACACGCAATTATGCTGCCGAACAAGACAAATTGAAGGAAATAGTCAGTTAATACTATACAGGGAGAGAAAGAGAGAGAGAGAGTGAATGAGGAACAGGAAAACAAAGGAATGAGAAAGAGACTGAGGGAAAATGTGTCATGGGAGCGGATGAGTTTGAGATGGACGGCATAATAAAGTGGAACAATGACATGGGGTCAATCAGATTTTGGCCCACAGAGATAAAGACGAGGGCATGTGAGCAAATGAGAGCAGGAGTCAGTAACGTTGATCCAGCCAATAGCGGTGCTCTAGCACGATGACATCACAGTGATGGGCGGGAGCGGGAGGGAGGGGATCCCTGTGGTGAATCCATAACTGTTTTACTCTGTGCTGATTACATGTCAGGCTTTCTTGCTTTCTTTATTTGTTTGTTTTTTGTTTGCCTGCGTTTGGTTACATGCTGAGGGGGGAATTCACTAAGAATGCATGACGCCAGCTGATAGTGCCATGTATTTGCATGTATTAACTTTCATTTGCATACAGTACACAGTATGTGCAGTTGTAGTACTGTTTCAGTGCATTTAGCACTAGATTGTATGGATTCATTCTTTTTAAAATGAACTGTAAACCTATACATTATGCAAGCCTCAAGTGTGCATGAAAAACTGACTTGAACACAGGTCCATTAGCATGTGTGCTTGTGTGTTATACTGTATTTGGAGGATTTATTGGTCCAGGTGTTTTATGATGTTATGCAGCAGCACTGCTTTAGTCATACCGCATAGTATTCAGTCAACCTGATAAAACGTTGATTTACGCACACTGACAGCATGAGATGACACTCACCGATGTGTGAACACATCAAACTTTGTCAGATAGTGTTGCTAGCTGATGCTTTGCTGTGGACTGTGAAGGCAATATTTGCTTGAAATCAATATAACAGTTCAACAGCCTCTCTCTCACTTGTCTGCTTCTGTTTTTACACTGTAACGCTGCCAGTTATCATGTATCTGATTTATTAGATCATTAGAATTCTTAGTGTATCTGATATCATCATTTTGAATGTAATCTGTCTGGTTGTGAATTATAGCCCACAGGTTTGCCTTTCCCACTCAAAATCTCTCTCTTGTCATTTTACACTGTAATTCTGGCGGTTATTAAAAATATAAACCCTGCATGGGTTTATTTTGCAATAATGATTGGCTAAAAAGTGCATTATCCTCTTATCCAAATTACACGGCTGTTTACTGAATAAAAGATGAATAGACATTAAATATTGATTGGAGTTTATTTTATGTGAGAAGAAAGACAGTATGGAGCGATACAGGCAATATGAAACTAGCACAGCTATGTAGGAAATCAGTTGCCTGGGTCAGCGTTCAATTATACAGCTTAGTGTCACTATACAAAATAATGACACGACGCCACAAAACTAACCAATCAGAATCAAGTATTGCACAGAGCCCTGCAGTAAGAGATCATTCAGAAATGTGTTTAACCAGCACTATTGTCCACAGATTTAAAATTCTTTACCTTCTCTTTGTTTTTTTAAATTCTATAATTTCTTTAAATGTTAAGTCTTTCTAGAATAAAATAAAAAAGCAAAATAAAATATTGACCCCAAATGTTTATATAGACTTAGACTTAGAAAAAAATTACAAGGACCATTGACCAAAAGTGATCAAAAGTGACAGTAAAGACATTTCTAATGTTATAAAGGAACGTTATATTTATCAAAGAATACTGAAAAAGTATCATGGTTTGTTACAAAAATATTAAGCAGCAAAATTGTTTTCAACATTGATAATAATAAGAAATGTTTCAAATCCACATACTGTATTAGAATGATATCTGAAGGATCATGAAGACTGCAGTAATGATGCTGAAAATTCAGCTTTGCCATCACGGGAATAAATTATATTTAAATAAAATATATTAAAATATTGAAATTTCAATGTGTAATCAAATTTCATAATAGTTGACTGCATTTTTGATCAAATAAATGCAGGCTTGTTGAACTTCTTGTTGATGTACGGTATATACATAAAGCATGAAGGAGTATATTTTTCAATAACTCATGTGGCCAGTTATCATTTAAATAAATAAATAAATAAATAGACACAAAATTGTTTATTATATGAGAAGAGAGTGTAGGGACATAAAGACATGAAATTAGTGCAGCTATATAGAATATTGGTTGCTTCGGCCAGAGGTCTTTTATAGAAACAAAATATTAATTTAATAGATATAAACATTTGACTCCAGAATTGAAACGAGAGCTGCTGCAATAATAAATAACCAATATCAGATCATTAGAACAGTTTTGTGATCTAATCTGATTATTTTGCATTATTTAATGCTGATGTTGTAATCATTTTTATTGTTCATTGATAAATGTGTTAAACCGGCATTATAGCCTACAGGTTTGATGCTTGAAATGCTTAATCACAGCACACATCTAACCTCTCTCTCTCTCTCTCTCTCTCTCTCTCTCTCTCTCTCTCTCTCTCTCTCTAATCCTCTCTTGCATCTCCCCTCCCCTCTCTCTCTCCCGCTCTCTCTCTCTCCCTGCGCTGGTGCGTGTGCGCGTGTGCCAGCAGCTCCCCGTGTGTGTGTGTGTGTGCGCGTGTGCGTGAGGGAGGCACTATGCAGTCGGAGCTCCACACACACAGAGCATGCCTGTGAGTGTGGGCTCGGGCAAACATGATCCTTCCCAGCCCAGAGATCGTCCACAGCAGCAGCCTGAACTCCTGTCTGAGCCCCCCTCTGCCCTCCCCCTCTCCTCTCTCCCTCTCTCGCTGCCTCTCTCTCTCCCTCTCCTCATCTACTCTCGCCCTGCGCAGCCTCTTCCCCGCCACCTCTCCAGCATCAGCCGGGGGGACATCTCCCGCTCTCCGCACGCCGACGTTTGCCGAGCGCCGGTCGGCCCCATGGAGGAGCCCCAGGGCAACACACTGGTCGTCCGCATAGGCATCCCTGACCTGCAGCAAACGGTGAGTTCTGTCAGCGTTTCTCCAAACTCTCTCTCTCTTTCTCTCTCTGTCTTTTATTGCCTGTCCTGTTCTCTTCTCTTTCAAGCATGCACTTGATTGTTCTCTTTCTTTTTGTACCTTTTCATCTTCCTCGCTCTTTTTGCTCTTGAACGCAACCCGTCTTCATTAGTGCGACTGCGGCGGACTTTGAAAACTGGCCACTTGGAGAGAGAAGGAAAATCAAAGGTAGATACAGTGGCGGCCGGGTTATCGGAGCTTTACTGTAATTCACAGCGACTTTTTCCCGCCTGTCGCGAGACTGTCAGACTTGTCAGTTGGGTTGCACCGTGTTGTACCGCGTCCCCAGGGCCCTCTGGAGCGACATATGGTGCTGATGGATATGAGAGCGCCGTGTTGAAGTGCAGTTACTCACCTGTTCCTTTTGGACAGATACAGGTGTTACGGTTGCAGGTGGCATATTTAATTTAATCATTGTTTTCAGTTGTGCACACAGTGAAACCAGGATTTGGAGGTGTGCTTGAACTTTGATTGGGTATAAGCATGGGTTTATTTCTTTTTTTAACCTGAGGTTAGTTGTGACGTTTTAAGGGCATTTAAACATGTGATTTGCAGCGACCGGAAGACATTCGATTTCAGTGAGAGCTGGCGATTTTGATGCATGACTGGACGAGATGAGCATCTGTTTCCAATTTGTTCTCTGTAGTACCGGGTGACAGCTAACCATTAGCATTCCCAATACAAATATACTATGTTTATGATATATGCAGTGGCTTTCAAAAGTTTGGTGTTGGTAAGATTGTTTTTAATGAACAAAGTCTCTTATGGTGACCATGGTTGCATTTATTTAAACAAAAATGCAGTAACAACAGTAATATTATGAAAAAATATTTCAATTTAAAATAAGAGTTTTCTGTTTGAATATGTTTTAAAATGTAATTTATTCATGCGATGCAAAGCTGAAAATTCAGCATCATTACTCCAGTCTTCTGTGTCACATGATCCTTCAGAAATCATTCTAATATGATGATTTACTCTTGTTATTAATGTTGAAAACTGTTGTGCTGCTTAATATTTTTGTGTAAACCACATAGAAAACCTCATAGAAAAGAGCAGTGTTTTTTTATTTAGAATTTTTTTTTCACGTTTGATTTAATTTAATGCAAAAAAAAAAAAAAAAAAAAAAGCATTAAAAAATTGCTAAAAACAATCTTACCGACTCTAAGCCTTTGAATGGTAGTACATGTTGCTTGCAAAAAAAACGGCTAGTTTTGAATGGACGTCAAAGGACATCTGTGTAGTTACTACATCTACCAGCAGTGCTAACAGAGCCATGCTAACTATCCAAACCTTGACCCCTTGGAGCTGAGCAGGGATTGTGGGATTGACAGCAGTGTGGAGTATGAGGTAAGAGCCTCAAAAATGCTTTATGCTTTATAACTTTATGCAAATAATAGGCAGCTGCCAGCCAATCGCTCTGAGGATCTCAAAACGTATCAAAATTTACCAGTTGTTCTGTAGCTTCTGGTTGGTTCTACATATTGGTTTTGCACATATAAATTAATGCACAATTACAGCAATTACAAAAATGTGCATACGTCTAAATACCTATAGTATATGTATGATGATTTAATCAAATGTATTGAAAGCAATCGTACACCATTTTGAAGACAACCAAATGCGGCATATCTGTAGTGTTTTGGCCAGTGTTTCCTTTTTTAGCCAGTGAAAACAATGGTTTGCCTCCATTGGCGATGCACTGAGCAAATGTGCAAACAATGAAGTTGACGTGATCCAGACACAGATGAATATGACAGTTGAGTAGAAACACCTACTAGTCACCAACAGCAACTTGTTATTCATTAGTAGCTCATTGTGGGTGGGTTTATTTCTGTTGGGTTATGGATGGTCCTTGCTCATTTGTTCAGGTTCCAGTCTGAGGTTTAATTGTTTGGATTGAGATGGAGCTGATGTTGGGTTCCAAGAATATAACTAAATTTTCTAGATTGGGGAAACAAATGGAAAATTTGAATACATTATTTTAAAAAAAACATTTTGATTGCTGAATCCTGTGAATATTGTGTGAAAGTATGTGTCTAGCCCTGGTTGAGTTGATTGATTGGTCATAAGAAGGTTTGTTGCATGTTTCTCAGCCTGTTTAGTTGATTCCTTCGGTGCATTTGATGCCTGTGAAGTGAGTGCCTGCAGTAGAATGAGTGAGTATCAGATCAATGGCTCATTCTGCCTGTCAGAAATGTGTTTCTCCTCGAATCTTTCATCCTTGCCTTTAGCGCCATATGAGTGTGCATTGGTGACCATGCATGCATTAGTGTTGACTTGTGGTTGCATGTAAGTGTGTGGTTATGTGTCAGAGTCTCATTAAAAGCAGAAAGCCATAGTGTTAGCCGAAAGCAGAGTGCTGTCCTTTAGCAGGGCCCAAGTCTCTATGTTAATAACGAGAGGTGAATGAGAGCAGAGAGAATGTGTTAAATGCCAGATTTTCACTGGCGCATCCCACCACCACACACCTTTCAAATGCTAACTCGCACACGCGAAAACATGATAGTATCTTTGGGAGCATTATAATCCAAATAAACAATATCAGATTGCAATCTCTATTCTCATATGCACACATCCGGCTCCTGAGAGCACGAGGAACTCTGAGAAGTCACGAATGTCTCGCACAAGGTATGCATGCATTTTTGAGGTGGAAGGGGTTTTTGGTGTAAGTTTTGTTAGATCAAGGGTTTTCAAACTTTTTGATCTCAAGGATATGGAAGCGGAATAATGACAATAGTTTTTGAAACATAAAGCATGTTGAATTCCACAAAACGAAAAAAAGATACATTGCAATTACCAGTGCTTGCATTTCAATGCCTTGTATTTCCAGGGCTTGCATTTTTAAGTCCTGAAATTTAACATAGTTGTTTATTTAAGCTG
>JAFVLL020027819.1:0-38679 GCA_021397915.2 Tor tambroides
AGGACTATAATGTGATAGCTCCTCAGTACTTGAGCGAGCTCCTAAGCCATTCAGGGCTTTATAAGTAATTAACAAGATTTTAAAATCTATACGATGTTTGATAGGGAGCCAGCGCAGTGTTGACAGAACCGGACTAATATGGTCATACTTCCAGACATGTGTCTGCCTCAGCTTGCAGCAGTGTGGCACTATATGCCAATACCCAGCTACACTAGAAAAATGTCCCATCCTGGCCACCGTCCCTGCTTCTGAGCGGTACGGGAAAATAGTTCTGGCACGGCAGCTCCGTCTGGGCACAAAATCTCTGATTCATTCCGACTGATCAAGAAATCATTAGAATCGTTCATCGAGATGGAGAAAAAATGTGTAATTAAGTTCTTTCTAAAACAAACCACCTCGTCTTCAGTTTCCCTCTTTGTTCGTAATTGTGACACACTTCAATTTCTCACTCTATCAGTCTCTCTCTCTCTTTAGGATTGGGCTATGACGTGTACAGAAACTCATGGACAGGATATAGATGTGACTCTAACCTAGCAACGGCATGCTGATTGGTTAAGATACAGGCTGTCTGAAGCACACTGTTGGTTGGTTTTGCTGGTGTGAGATGGGAGGATGTGAACGAGGACAGAGAGAGAGAGAAACGTGAGGCCATAAAGGCTGTAAAACTTGACCATACGGGTGGCAGTGATAGCAAGTGCATGATAGACAGCTGTGTGTATGAGCTGTATGCATATATTTGTGTGTGTAATTGTCACAGTTTGGAGAAACAAATGTGTGTTTATGTGTTACTGCTGAGTGTGTATGTACGTAGGATTCAAGTGGCTCAGTAGTGTGCAAAAACCTGGGTCAAGACCTCATGTAAAACTGAACAGACGACTGTGCGCCTGACTGTCGCCTCAGCAGCGGAACAGTTTTAATGAAATGGCATCCTGTTGTTGCTAATTTTGACCGAAAGCCTCACAGATTCCACTGTCACAATAAACATAGGGCCAGTTCATCAAACACTGTAACTAGTCTTAGTTTTGTGCTAACTTTACAGAACAGTCCTTAAGAAGACGTTGTATGGATTACTTTTATGTTGCATTTTAAATTTTATAGCTTTAGTTCATTCACTCATTTACTTCAATTATATTAAAAATAGTGGCCAGGATATTCTGGAAAAAAAAAGTTGTGCATTTGTAACATCAATATGGTTTGTAAAGTATATAATTTTTCTTTTTTTGGTGAAATATTCTAACACCCTTGACTTTTAAATGACCCCACCCTGTTCTCTTTCACATTCAGTAAGTGTCACCTGCCACACAATACCATGTCTGTACTTGTATCCTGAAGTACCCTTTTTTCTTTAATATGCTCAGCCCCATCATGAGTCAGGTTAATAGGTTGGACAAGAAGTCTCCAGCTTTTACCTCCTAACCCTGAAGGACAGAAAAAACAAGGGCCAAGACTAGAGCCCTGGTGTACTCCAATAGAGTGAAAGCTAATCCACTGGCCTGGATTTGAGTGGATCTTACCCAGGAACATCCCTGGCCCCACTAGCCTAATCCGTACTAAACAGAGCTCACTTATGCTGATAGGACACCTGCTGCTCACCAGACAGCCAATAGGGTACAGGCAGAATGATAGTGTGCTGACTGATTATCAATCTTTTTTACTGTCTGTGTGGAATGAGTTGGGCAAAAGGGATGGCCTGTGTTTGGCAGGGGTTTGGATATTTTACATAATTGAGAATCAGAAAAGCGAAAAGAGGAAAGAAAAAGAATTGAGTGATTGGCTAGATGTCTGCATTTTTCTAGCTATCCATTCCTGGTGCTTGCATAACTTCATCCTTGTGCTTGCATAAAGAGCCTGCTGACATGTTGACAAGGGAATAATAGTAGTTAGCATTTAGTGCATCTCATTTGCAGAGTGAAAATTTTGGAGAGGAGATTCCATATTTCAGTAGTGAAACCTCTTCTTAATGGAACAGTTTCGCAATTGCTTAGGAAAAATATGTAATTATAGCATTTTAACATTATATTTAAAAGCATTTTTTAACGTTTAACAGAGCCTAATCTGGAAATGATCAGACTTCAGTTTTTGTTGACTGATCAAGAGAGATGACAGACATGTCATATAGTCTTATAAGCATGTAACAGACAAAAGTTAGCTTGTCATCTCTTTAATTTTTACATTGTGCATTTCTGCGTGTGTGGTATATGTGCTGTTAAGCGGGTTTCTGAGCTCCAGCTGGGATTGAACATGGCCGCCCATCGAGTTCCAGACCCAGGGTGAAAAAGAGCAGGAAATTTGGAAGCACATAGTGAGGAAAATAGTTTATGTCACTCCAGGAGTCTGGCGAAAGTCTTCTCACGGCAGTGGAAAATAGAAGTGGAGGTTTTTTCAGGTGATTAATGCTCTCTGACTCGATGTATATGTATCTATCTATCTGTCTATAGTTGGTCACGCAAACGGGGGCTAAATCAAAACTATGGGTCACAGGTGAGAAATATTTGATCATTATTAGTATTTTTAATATCTTAATTGTTTCTGTTTTGTAGCTCTATGTGTTAATGATTGTCTAATTTTATTTATCCTGTGGGGTATTTTTAGAGAAATAACTACTTTTTTTTCATTTTAGGTCAATGTCTGGATTGGACATCTTTTTTTTAATTGTATTATACCAGTGTGCACAACACATGTTCCTCTGGGGCTAATAGAATCCAGAATCAACTTTCCACTGCTTTAAAAACCAATACTGGCATAAAACAAAAGGGAGCAGATGGAATTTTAATCACCAGAGGCTTTTGGATTGCATATAGACAGGAAATTGGTAAACAGGGAATATTAGTCAAAAAATATTGACATGAAAAAGAGAAAACCACTCACAGCTCTTGGCTTGTTTACCTCAGCTTGAATAAGCCTTCTAAATTGGAATATGAACAAAATTGGGCTTACTTTAATTGCATGCTTGCTTCTCAGTCAGACTTGCTAAATTAGTATTTCTCTCTCATATTAATATATTATATATTAATAATTATATATTAATAATTCAGGCTAGAGAAACAATTGAGAAATTAACTTTTTAAATGTACTTGTCCTTCTCTCATTACTGCCATGAGCAACTTTTGTCTCCCATAGTTCCAGTTTAATCTAAAAATACAAATTTTTGTGAATGAGCAGGTGTTGAATGCTGAGAAAAGAAAGACTGTGTCGCTTCAATGCCATTGGTCTGTCATTGGTTGGACAACTGGATAGCCCCACCCCAAACTCCTGCCATAGGCTGAGCCAGTGTGGCTGTTTTGGATTAGTTAGATTTGCTCAAACAATCTGAGCTGTATCTTATGGAAGCCCATTTCCGCCACTGAATAAAAAATTAAAAAGGCACACTCTAAAAAATGCTGGGTTAAATACAACCCAGTGCTGGGTAAATATTGGACAGAACTGCGAGATATAAACTCGCAATTCTGACTTTTTTCTCAAAACTGAGACTTTATGTCTCGCAATTGCGAGTTTATATCACACAATTCTGACTTTATTTCTCAGAATTGCGATATCTCTCACAATTATGACTTTTTAACTCGCAATTGCGAGTTTATATCACGCAATTCTGAGAAAAAAGTCAGAATTGCGAGTTTGTATCACGCAATTATGAGAAAAAAAAGTCAAAAGTGCAATTCTGACTTTAAAACTTGCAATTGCAAGTTTATATCTCACAATTCTGAGAAAAAATGCAGAATTGTGAGATAAAAAGTTGCAATAAACTTTTTTTATTTTTTTATTCAGTGGCGGAAATGGGCTTCCATAGTATCTGCATTAAAAATTATATACACCAGATATATACAGTCAAACCAAAAAAAATAAATAAATAAATAAAAAAAAAATTAATAATAAGTAAAATATATATATATATATATATATATATATATATATATTAGGGTGGCCCTTATTGGGAGGGTATTTTTTTTTCTTGTTTTCTTGGGAAATGTTAACCTCTCACCCCCTTATTTGTTTCTCCACTAGAAGTTAGTAATGTATGCAAAATTCCATCCAGATAATTTGTCATTTAGGGTGTGCTCAAAGGATGTAATGAATGAATGGTTTTTAACATTCCAAATTACATACTATACCTTTAATATTTTTTTCACACCACAGATGTGACTACATCAATACAGCACACACTCAATACACACATATGGTCAAACTTTGAAAATGGCTGAGTAACCCAATAATGCTAATACATGCACATACACACACAACCCAGTCTGGCAGTAACAGAGAGCGGTATTGTGCTGGTATCAGGTGTTGGCGTGACCTAGGCGTGTGATAAGGGCAGGAGCGCCCAGCTGACTGAATGTGTGGGGTCAGCTGAGCTCTTCAATGGGCTCTGGCTCCAATCAACACAGCCACTCTCCACTGCTGTATGGAGCCTTTCAGCTCACCCTGCTCCACTTCCAGACCCCTCTGCTGGGCTTCTGGCCCAGAGGATCGGCCTGGGTTCATCCAGAGATGTGTAACCAGTGATTCAGCAGGCGTAGACAGTGAAGCTTTTTGTCTCTGTATGCATTCCCTTTCTGCGTCTCTCTCACTCTCACACATACGCACAATAGTGATCCAGTCATATGGCAGAGACTGCAAACACTGTGACAAAGAAAAAAACCCCGTAAACCACTCTGTCCCTTGCCTCGTGTTTGATGATGTTTGCATTATGTGTTTGCACAATGTGTGTCTTTGTTGATGGAACTGAAACTTAGTCTGTTTCTCCTCCATCCTGCTCCTCGTTTCCAGCAGAACTTGTTGAAGAACTTTCAGGGGTTTTTTATGCTTTCCATTAGAATAGGCCTGTTAAGCGGAGGGTCTAAAAATACTCATGGAGGTCTGGCTTTTCCCCTCTCTCCTTCAGGGCACAGAAGATTGTGGCGGGTTGTGTGTATATGTGTGTACACGCAAGCTATAATTAATGTGAGTGAAGGAAAGGTAGTGTTACTTGATGGGGTGGGGTCCACCCTTAGGGAGTGATGGAGTGGGGGAGCTAGAAAGAGCTGACGATTGACACGTACACACTCACTTGCATATACTGTCCGGTATGTGTCCTAGCTTCCATGGAGCCATGTACAAACACAGACATCTGATATGTCTTATCATATGCCTACAAACACGGTTCCACGCTCAGATGCGGATGGATGCTCTTTAATATATTTACACAGCAGTATAAGGCAGAACACACATCTAAAAGTTTAATGAATTCAATCAGACAGAATTCTTTTAAATGCAATTTGAACCTCTGTAGATCACTGTACAGCAAATGTTACTCATATATCTATCTACTTGAATTTAAATAATCATGTAGGCCTACTGTATGTATGTATATATATGTATAGATATGTACACACACTTATACAATTGATTTTTTAAATTTAATATGCACTTATCACCTATACTTGCACACAGGTGTACTAGTAAAAAAAATTATAGCCTATAAAATTAAATGATCATATTTACTATGAAAATTTGAATGCCCCTAAATTATCAACATGATAAAAATTTTGCTAATAAATCTTTTGTACACAATCTACTACATGCCTTCTGTCATCTGACTGATAGTTTGTACTTTAACAAGAAAAAAGCATTTTAGTATAATTTGAAAAATATGTAAATGTAAGAACTTTTATATTGTCAGTAATACTTCAGGATGAACACTTACTGCAACTTAGGCTTACTTGATTATCCATACATCATTGTTAGAAAAATCATGTTAAAATGTATTAAATATGATATATCAGCTTTTGAGGAATGCTTATTTAAATCTCTCAATAATTGTTGTATTGCATTACACTATTTGTTTGCCATCCACAAAAACTATAGAACTATGACCATAAAACTAAGCATTTAAATATAAGCTATATATATATATATATATATATAATAATTTATGATATATAATCTTACTAATATATACTTACTAAGAATGAATGTTAGTCTACAGTTACAGGCTACATAATTTCATCTTACTTTTCGGTGATATAGATATAAGCAATTGTACCAAATTGCATATTTTTCTCAGTTTGGGCTTCTACATAAAACGGAGGTGTTTTTTCCTCTTTGAGTAGATATCCATATTATCCTATGTCATATATGAGCCATAAAAGCAGATGAATCAAATGTGCTGCTCAAAAAAAAAAAAAAAAAAAAAACCACAAATTTTTTTATTTTATTTTACAATAAACTGTTCCATTTCAAAAAAATCAGACCATTATGTTACGTTCCCCCGTTAGTCTAGGGTTAGAGGAACAAGTAACAGAATAACAAAAAGTGATGTGTGGAGGCAGCCAGGTTCAATTCCCAACCCAGTGCTTTAACCAATGCCAATAATCAACTCAATGTCAAGAAACAAGTTGTTTATTTTAAAGATATGAGAGGATGTCAAGACTTCAAGAGGGGGCTAGGCCAAAATAACAAACAAACCCTCTAACTATTTAGGAGGAACTAACTAAGCTAAAAGAAAGAAAAAGAAACAAAAATACAATAATACACTAACTCCCTAACTAATGTAAACAGGAGAAAAACAGGGTATAAAGAAAATGGCACCCACCTCTCTACTAACATATTCCCAATAAATTAACAGTAAACTTCATAAAAAAAACAAAACAAAGAATAACAGAAGGAACAAACAAAAGACTTCCAAATCAAACCAAATCTCTCGTTGTAGGCATCAGTCACCACAAGAGTGTTAACACAATAACACTAAAGAAAATCAACAAAGTATTAATCAAAACAGCTAATAAAGCTTGTTGGGTTGAGAATAAAAGTCTCACAACACAGCCTCCACACATACTATGCTGTGCAATGGTACAGCTTATATCCTCACAGTTTCCCCTCCTCCTGCAATCACATCAGATCACCAATCATTGGAATCAGGTGGCAGTCATTACCTGCATATGGGAAGTAAAGGGGAGGAGAGAGAGAGAGAAAAACAGGGAGAAAAAACCCCAAAACAAATACGTCCAAGGACGTAACAATTATTTAGCATATCAGGCTTTTACAGGTTAAATAAAATTTAAAAACGGGGAATTTAAAAATATTTTATTTGATTCGGTAACACGTTTAGACCACCAAACTTTATTTTTCTATCTTCTTTCTTTCTAACTCAGTCTCATAATGCCTGACATTAAGCCTAGTGTAGAGACAAGCAAAATGAAACAATCTCTCTTCCTTGGCAAAGCGACATACACGTCCTTCCAAAAGTTAAACCCTTCCATTTTGCATGTGAGGTTATTTCAAGTAAATGTCCCTCTTCCGTTGTGTTTGTCTAACCCTGCCCTTATTTATTGTTCCATTCCTTCACTGCAATTTCCCTTATTTAATTTCGTTAGAATTTTGGTCTAAGGAAAATTCCTAAAGCGACATCTCTGTGTCTTCCATTAGTGTATCACAGAGGAAGGTCTGAGTAACTGTCGTCAGCTCTTTAAAATGCATGTTATGTTGTGCAGTGTTAGTTCTAGAGGCAGTTTTTCCTTTATAGTGAAGGGTGAATTTGTGATCTCATTGTGTGACATTTAGCAATACCGTGAAATGTCATGCTATACATAATGACATAATATGACTGAGCTAAATGTTGATTTATGTTATTTTTGACATCAGTCTGTAAACGTTCTGAGACAATGAGTCCCTCAAGTCTTCTCTTCCGTCTGACTTTTAAAAACATACGCCACATATATGACATTTCAATTCTTTTACACACACACATATTTATACTGTATACTCTCTCTCTCTCTCTTTCTCTCTCTATGTGTGTGTATAGTGTATACATACCCTTTTATTTTCTCTTTTTGCCAGCTCCTTGTTATTTATCAAGTACCTCAAAATTTGCTACTATGTACAGTTCATGTATTCTCTTTCTATCGTCAGTATCCATGTTTCAGTATCCAATGTTTTTGAGCACCAAATCGGCATATAAGAATTTTTCGCCATTGTTTTCAGCACTGTAAAAGTTCACATATTCTGTTTCATGTGTCAGTTTGCGGCACTCAACAGTGTGTAAATACCTGAACTAATCTCCAGTCACACTGTTCGCACGTCTTTTCACAATGCTGCAGTCCAGCCAGTGAAAGCACAGACAGCCAGGTCTTAACATTAAATAAACATTCATTAAACCATTGAAATAGGAGCTGCACATTTGCTGCAGAGTTCTCATAATGTTGTGGCTTTCCTGTCCACTTCAGCCACCGCCGGAGAAACTGGAGCTTAATTCAAACATGCGGTCCGGGTCGTAGCATCAAAAAAACAAGGCCACGGCTTAAACAAATATGCCGGAGTTTCTTTAACCTGAGCACAGGGTGGACAAACATAGCCGTTAAAGTGTAACAGTCCTTCCCCCCATCAAGAAGAACACTAGGCCTCATTCAGAAACTGCCCACTGCACCGCAAGCCAACATCACAGACCTGTAATAGACACAGGGTTAAAAGAAGGCCATTGAAAGGGACCTGTAGGTCACTGCTATATTTATAAACATTACTTTGCAGATTTTTTAGTGGCCTGACCACATATCCTGTAATTTAACCCTCTTTCACACACCCAGCACCACCCTTATGTAAACACTGTCACAGAGGATAGTGCTCTGCTTTCCACCGAAGCGTCAGGTGACAGGTACAGTCTTGAGAACAAACATATAGTGCTTTCACAAAAGGGCTCTTAAAAAATCATTCTGAACATCTCTTATCATCTAGTTCTCATACCAATTCATGGAGCAGAGATCTCCTGTTACATTTTGTATGCATGCTTTGTTTAAGCCATTGCAAAGTCATTAAAATACCCATTTTTGATGTGCAGACCTATCAAGGGGTGAGTTTTAAAGAAATTAATACTTTTATTCAACATTGAAGCATTAAATTGATCAAAAGAAACTGTAAAAAAACATTTACTGTTACAGAAGATTTCCCTTTGAAATAAATACTGTTCTTTTGAACTTTCTGTTCATCAAAGAATCGTGATAAAAATGTATCATGGTTTCCACAATAATATTAACTGGTTTTAACAACGATAATAAATTACATTTTTAAAATACAGTTATTTTAAGTTTACTTTATTTTTAATCAAATTAGTGAAGCCTTGGTGAGCAAAAAGAGACTTCTTTCAAAAAAAAAAAAAAAAAAAATTTTTAACAGACCCCAAAGACTACCGTATGTACATTACATTTTAGCTTTTAACTTTAGCTTAAATTAATATACCTTATATATAACATATATAAGAGTAAACTTTTGTTTAATGCATATTTTCATTTCTTAATTCACAAAAATTTGTTTGAGACAATAACCACCTTACTAGCTTACTACTGCAGTACCACTTCTGACCCCACAGGGGTCACAGACTCCTGTCTTGTCCAAACATGTGGACATGTGCCTTTTTATTGGAGATATATGCAAAACTTGGCTCGCTTCTCCACTCCTCCACCACCTTCCTTCACGCCTGCCAACATCTGCAGCTCCTCTGCCAACACCAACATCCACCTTTCCCTTTTACTCGCTTTCTACACCCCCTTTACACACTCTCTGTCTCTGTTTTTCTTAATCAGTCTCTTTTCAGTGGATTTATGGTTAGACAACATCCAACTCCAGAACCTGATGAAGTGTAGATGAAAGGAAATGTATGCCTCTAATAACATCACTGTAAAAATCAAAACTCGCCAGCAGAAACTTTCCCAGCAGAATTATAGCTCATTCCAAATTACAATTTTAGAAAGTTATAAAAGTTTATTCACAAAAGTCCCCACTGACTTGGAAAAGAGCAGCCTGGATATTCTTCAGAAATTCTCTTTTTGTTTACCTCAAAAAAAAAAAAAAAGTTCTATAGGCTTGGAATGACATTAGAGCGAGCAAATGACAAAATTTATGTTTTTGGGTGAACTACTCTGTGTAATGTCTTCTAACGGAAACTTTGTGCTACTTTGCCCAGAGTGATGATGACTCATGATCACAGCTTTAGTTACATGGCATTTTATTAGCATTTTACAAATGCTAATGCATGTAAACTTTGATTGCCCTCAGTCACATCAGCAGTGAGTCGTTTTCGTTTTATGAACACACATTAATCAGAACTCAGACCTTGTTTAAGATAGCTGACAGTACAGGGGGGTCTGCATCCCGTCAAGCAAGGTTCAGCACAGACCTTTCTCTGAAGGTTGTCTGTCTGGAGCTGGAAAGATCCTTGTCATGATGTTGGAGAGATATGAGAGCTAGCTATAGGTGAAGAGGCTTCAGATCATTACTGCTATCTGCCAGACAGCGTCTCCTCTCTTAGCTGGGAGTAGTCGAGACCTTGGGCTGCCAGAACAGTCTGACACACATCACCTGTGCTTCCTGACTGCAGAGTCAGCAGCTCTCACTCAATGGAGCTCAATTCTGGGGAAACAGACTGAATGGCTGATCTGTGAGGATGCCAAAAATACAGTCAAACCAAAACTGTCCAGTATCACTATATAAACTATCATCTCGGCCTCGGTAGTTTGAGGAAAAAGTGTGATGCAGAAAGTTTTTTGGCATTGTTTGTATTTTTTATTACCTGTTGTTTAGTAGGCCTACTAGAGAAGCTACTTTGAAATGAGCTAGCTATGCTAATCAAGCAGCTAATCATGATTTCAGTTAAAATACAATTCAGTTAAAAGATAGCTGTTTCACAGCTGTGACCATATACTTTCTGTTAACACTGTCTGATATCTATGTAAACATTTGTAAAAATCTTTATTAAAAACTATTAAAGTCAGTTTATACCACAGGCTCTGGTGAGTGTCATAATAATCACTTAATAATTTAATCAGACAATATTTTTCACAGTTATCTCAATTAGGATTGCACATTAATAATAATAATAATAATAATAACACATTTGTAACAGTTTGGAGTTAATGGCTTCTTACTGGAAGAAACACGTTTTTAAATGGTGTTATTTATATACTTTTATATAAACTTTTACAGCTTTTATTTTTTTCAGTTTTCATTAAAATTTAAGTACATCAAATTTATGTGCTTTTATTATTTTTTAGTTATTCATTTTTTTTACAATTAGAAACAGATACACATATTTATATTTTCATATGAATAAATATTTGTATCTAAATATTTTATATAATTTATATAATTTATTATTAATTTTTTTTTCTTTATAGAATTAATTATTCTTGAATCTATTATTTATCATTTGTTTAATTTCAGCTTTATTTTAGTTATGGATTTTTAGTAGTTTTAGTTGTAGTTAACAATAACCACTCTTTTGAAAACAGAATTCCTACTGTCATGCTACTGCAAAATGTGATTAAATTCTACTTAACTGTCTATTACAGTGAGACTAGGCTAGTCTCCAATATTGATATTCCTATTGTTTTCCATGCATTTTATAGGCAGCATTTTCAGCACACTAGTCAGCACAACCAAAGGAGCGATGTGGAGAAATACAGTTCAGTCAGTCATGTCAGTCTCTGGTGCCAGATATTTGAAGCGCTCAGAAGGAAATGTGATAGGATTGGCAGCGAATTCCAAAACCCATAACCTGTCAGAGAAAGGAAGTCGCGGAACGGTCACAGCAGCTTCACACACTGTCTTTATACAGTCCACATCTGCCTCGACTGGGCACCAAAACAAAGTCAACATTTTATTTGAAATGAAGGAAACTTTGTATGGATATGAAATAATGGAAGGAGCAGGGCATGGAAAACTATGAAGTTATTTTTTCATTAGGACTGAATGTTGCCTGTGGGCTTTACGCAGAGAGAAAGAGAGATCTAATGTGCGGCCATTAGGTAAAAGGATGATGCAACGACTAATTAGATAATTGAGTTATTTGATTGCAATCAGTAGGAAACTATTTGGATGGCTTGATGGATGATCATGGTGTGTATCGCTCCATAAAGAATATGGATGTTTCAAGGTAACTAAACTAGTTATCTGCACCATCCTGATCCCATTTTATCACTGACAAATGTTAAAGGATGTCTCCATCCTTTTTAAGTGTTTGGATGCTTACCTCCAATCAACAAACCAAGGACAAACCTAATTTGAAGTGCTATCAGACAAATCAGAAATATGAGTACCCCAATGGGAAATTGCATGAAGTCAAGATTGATTGCACAACACCGGTTTCTGATTTTGAATGCCAAGGTGAGTTTTATGACTGTGGACTGTAATAAAATATGAACCTTGTATATACATTGTTCAGTATTGGGGAGTAACTAGTTACATGTAATGGCGATACGTAACTTAATTACAAAATAAATGTAATTGTAATCTGTTACAGTTACTGAGAAAAAAATGTGTCATTAAATTATAGTTACAGAGAATTGGACAATTGGCTTTTTGATAAATGTTTTATTTCCTATTTGGGTTTATGTATATGCTTTATTTTTTATGATCAACTGTTTTTTCCCCCAAGGCATTATAGATGCCAGTGTTTCCTTTCATAGCTATGCAACGATTTGATTTCAAAAACAGTATCACAGCTATCAAACTATTTCTTGTTATGATTTCAAACCTGTATTTAACCTCTGAATGTTCTCAGAGTAAAAAGAGTTGCTAAAGTCTGATTTTGTGGTGGCTGTGCTTTAAATTATTATAATCTTAATTCAAGTGATGAAGGATTTTGACAGTAATCAGTGTTTAGTACGTACTGTAAGGTTAACCTGCCAACTTTGTTGAAAACATTTGTTAGAAATTTAGAAAAGTAATAAAAAGTAATTAAATGTAATCAGTTACATTTAATAAAGTAATTGAAATGGTTACACTACTTGTTACATTTTAAATAGGGTAACTTGTAATCTGTAACCTATTACATTTCCACTGTTCCCAACGGTGACATTGTCAAAGTCAAAGTCAAAGTCTGCTTTATTGTCAATTCTGCCACATGTACAGTACATACATACAGAGAATTGAAATTGCGTTACTCTCAGACCCTTGGTGCATACAGATAACACTAAACACTAACAGTAGAACGTAAAAATACAGATAAATACAAATCAGATATATATATAAAAATGCAACTATTATAAATATACAAATAAGGACAAGTAAAAAATAGATGAAGAAGCATACGGCACATGGTAGATAGAGTGCAAACCAGTGAAAATAAACAAACAGTGCAGATATAATTGGTGTAGTGCAAAAGAGCTTATCAGTCTAATTAAAGTGACAAAAAGCTCAGAGAGCAGTTTTTATACAAACTGTCAGAAGAGGTAGTTGAATGAGGGGGTAGGGGGGAGTCAGAGGGTCAAAGTTCAGAGGTGCGTGGGGCAAAAGAGGGGAGGGGGGGCAGAGTCGGGAGAGAGTTGAGCTTCCTGACAGCCTGATGTATGAAGCTGTCCTTCAGTCTGCTGGTCCTGGCCTGGAGACTCCGCAGTCTCCTCCCTGATGGCAGCAGACTGAAGAAGCTATGTGACGGGTGGGTGGGATCACCTGCAATGCAGAGGGCTTTGCGGGTGAGACGGGTGCTGTAGATGTCCTGGAGGGAGGGGAGAGAGACACCAACAATCTTCTCAGCTGCTCTCACTATGCGTTGGAGTGACTTGCGGCAGGACGCGTTGCAGGCGCCATACCACACAGTGATGCAGCTAGTCAGAATGCTCTCGATGGTGCCTCTGTAGAAGGTGCACATGATGGGGGCCGGGGCTCTGGCTCTTCTGAGTTTGCAGAGGAAGTAGAGACGCTGCTGTGCTTTCTTGGCCAGTGCTGCAGTGTTGTTAGTCCAGGAGAGGTCCTCTGTGATGTGTACACCCAGGAACTTGGTGCTGCTCACTCTCTCCACAGTCGCACCATTGATGGTCAGAGGAGCATGCTGAGTGTGCACTCTCCTGAAGTCAACAACAATCTCCTTCGTCTTCTCCACATTCAGAGAGAGATTGTTGTCACTGCACCACCCGGCCAGGCGGCTCACCTCGCTCCTGTAGTTTGTCTCATCTCTGTTGCTGATGAGACCCACCACAGTCGTGTCATCCGCAAATTTAATGAAGAGGTTGGAGTTGTTTGACGGTGTGCAGTCATGGGTCAGCAGAGTGAAGAGGAGGGGGCTCAGCACACATCCTTGGGGGGCCCCTGTGTTCAGTGTGATGGTGCTGGATGTGTTACTGCCGACCCGTACTGCCTGAGGTCTCCCAGTCAGAAAGTCCAACAGCCAGTTGCACAGCGAAGTATTGAGCCCCAGCTGGACCAATTTATGAATGAGCTGTTGAGGGATGATTGTCTACATGCACTTATAACAGCTTAAGGTCCTTGAACACTAAGTCCGAAATTTTCGTATGCGTTTTTTCGTATTCCTCATCCTTTCCTGTCAAAATGCTTGTTACGGATGCGAAAACGCAGAAAATCGAACCTGATCCCATTTTTTTTTTATGACGGACGAACGTTTTGGAGGCAGTGTATAAATGTTATTGACACAACGTGAGGTCGGATTTTTTTTTTAACATGCGAAAATTTCGGACGAAAATTTCAGACTCGGTGTGCAATGACCTTTAGACTTTAGCTTTGCAAAATTATTCCCCTAAGATTGTTATTGTTCAACTGATATTGTGATATTTTGATTAAACTTTGCAATAACTTTGATTTTAATTTAATTCATTGATTCAAAATCACAGATAATATGAAATATTAGGCCATTACTGGCTGAAGTGTTTCTATCTCTGTTTTCCGTTAGTTGATAAGTAATGAGACAAAGCCAAATAAAAAAAAAATAAATTAAAAATTAAAAAAATTAAAAAATCTGACTGCCAACAAAAACCTCAACTCGTGCTCAACTATTGTAAACAATAAAAAGAAGGAAACATTGGTACACCACAGATCCAAAAATGCAAGAAAGTTTAGTTCATGTTCTCACCACAAGTGACGTTTTGAGCCGTATGGCTCTTCATCAGACATGATGACCATCTATTGAACAGCCATACGGCTCAAAATGTCACCTGTGGTGAGAACATGAAATAAACATTTTTGCATTTTTGGAGCTGTGGTGTGCCAACAAAGCCAAATACAAAATAAAAAAAATAAAAAAAATCTCACCATGGGCTCTTATTCTTGCAGTTTTTTGGACAGTGCTGTGATTATTATTATTATTATTAAAATAAATTTTCTGGGAACCTCAGCCGACTCAGCCATTTAACCAGCCAACCGCATGTGAATAAGGTGACGCTAATGGTCTACATAGGCCATTTTGTCTTGGGAACGTCCAAAGTAGACGTGAAGGCAAGGTAAGTTCCCAAAGCGATGGTCTGTTCTGAGGTGAGATGACTCAAATGTGTCTCGCAGTGATTTCTGACAGAACTGGAAAAATGCCTTGGTGGCAGTTTTCAAAGGTTACGGTTTTTGAAAGGCGATCATTTCTTTAAAGCGATCAAATTTACACAACCGAAGTAGCACTGGGAAAAAAATAAACTTCATGAGTTCAGCAAAACAATCAAATCACAGATTAATATCTGGGGTAAGGTCTGAGGGAAACTTCACCTTTTAATAACTGAAACTATCAACTCATGATATTATCGAACAGCATGACTTGGAGGCTATTGATTTTGCTATTATTGTGTTTTCTAAAGTTCTAGCAAGGTGACTCAGGGGGCTCCAAACTCCATCCCTCCCAATGACCCCACGCTCCCACCGGACGAGTGCAGTTGATAAAGGACGTAAAGATCAGCTGCCCCTTGGCCTTTATAGATTAACGAATATGAGCTGTCAGCACCTCGCATCTCCATTTCCAATGATTTACGTCAAGTTTAATGAGCCTGCCAGGGCCAGATAACACACTCACAATGACTTCTGGGTCTGCTGTATGCATTATGCACACTGTCCGTTCCAGCAGGGATAGTTCACCCAAACATGAAAATTACTATCCCTTTAAAGAGAGTTAAGTTGCTACTATAATAAAAGTTACAAAAATATAACTTTATATTTTGTAAGGGTTTACATTTTTAAGGAGAGCGTCTGTTAAATGTACTACATGTCAATTTTGAGGCTGTGCAATACGCAGAGAACCTGAAAATCCAGTGAAGCCTTTTGTTTTCATAGTATTTCAAGTAGCTTCTGAACAAATCCAGAGATCATATCAGATCACAGAGTGAAGATCATCCATGCAGCTGGACGAATGCCTTGAATTTGATATTTTTGTTTATCATTAATTACAGCTATGTTTAATGTGACACATGTCTTAGCACAAAGTGTATCACAGTGCTGACTGATAAAGACTTGGCTCAGAGGACTTAGCCAAAGCTTAGCCCTTGATCCAGAGTCATGAGTAGGTCAGAACAGTCTGGACATGTATGAAGGCCAAATGATCTGGTCCAGGAATAATATCAGACTTTCTCTACCAAAACAAATGCAGATTCAGACATGGAGCAAAACGGTTTACCTGCCATTTGATTTAAAAATAGGTATATTTACTTTGAAATTAATCTGAGATTATTCTTAACACAAAGCACCATTTTATTTATTACTTGATATTATGATGTTATTTATCCTTCTATTTAAAACCACCTGTCCTCAGAGCTTAATTCAATGCTTCACACAGACACAGACACACACACACACACACACACACATATATATATATATATATATATATAAAGAACGGTTTGTACTTACAGAAGGAATAGGTTAATTTTAAAATACACCTCTTCTAACAGGTTTCACAACTGTGTCCCTGTTTTTTTTTTAGTTTTTTTATGTTAAGAAATTGTTTTGGACATTTAGATTATTTTCCTAATTTGAAATAGTTTTTATTATTAGATAATGACACCAGAAACTAAAATGTTATGGTTAGTCAACACCATAAACTGCCAATCTAGTCTGGTGATGGAGATAATTCAGTAGATGAAGCTAACAAACAGAATTGAAAAATTGAAAACCATTCTAATCCACAATTCATTCATTAATGTGAGTTTATAATAAATATTTGACATATCTATACTTGTGAATCTGACAGTGTTGATCCATATCGAAAGATGGCAATTATTTATTTATTTTTTTTTTAAAGAAAAACATTTAGAAGATTGCACCAAATGTAAATGAATACCCCTAGTAAAAAAAAGTAATATATTTAAAATACATTTATTTCATACTATGTGGTTCAAATCTATTAACATATTTACTTACATATTGCTTGAGACTTGCTGATATTAAAATTATAATTAAACTTTATTTGGAGTACTACTTGTGCACAACGCACATTTCTTAATATTAAGCCTAAAATGTGTTTTAATGTCACTATTAATAAGGATCTTTGAATAATATTGGTCTTAAAATTCAGGATATTTAAAGTGTTCCCGAAGAATACTTGCAATATTTCCACTTCAGCACAATCGAATCTACTTCAGTATATCTTTAGTTGGACTACTTTCGCACAATTAAAGTGAATTAAGTACAAAATTAGTTGTTCCAGTTTAGCAGACTTTGTCTACCAGTTTAGTATACTAAAAATACAATTGCAGGGTATTTTTATTAAGTACATAACTATGCAAATGCATTTGTAGCATACTTGGCATGAAATAACTGTATTTTAAATACATTTTAGTATATTCATTTTTCACTAGGGATGTCTTAACATGTTTAACTTTTACTATAGCTAAAATAGTTTCTTAGTACATGAACTTGTATTTTCTTATGTACACTAAAAAAAAAAAAAAAAGAGTTGAGCCAACTTAAAAGTTTAAGGCAACCAGCTTCAGCAGATTTTTGAGTTTTCTCAACTAATTTTTTAGGAAATTTCTCAACTTTTTGTAGTATAAACTTAAAACAAGAAGTTGAGAAAACTCAAAAATCTGCTGAAGCTGGTTGCCTTAAACGTTTAAGTTTGCCCAACTTTTTTTTTTTTTTTTACAGTGTAGCCTGTTTTCCCCAGTGTTTCAAAAATCAGTAAACTACAATTTATGCAGCAAATGTGCAGCCTTTAAAATGTGAAGTGTGTTTACTTAAGTCATTTACATATATTACAAATTATAAAATGCATAGTATACATTTTTAACAAATAACGAAACTCCTGAACCCACAAATTGGAAAAATACGCAAAGACAGAGACTTGAACAAAATATTTTCTTTATTCTGCAAGAGAACTGAATATTGTGGAGTTCCATTGATTATATACACGAGTTCACCTCATAACAAATGGAGAGTCTACAACCAATACAAACTATTGTAACAGATACAAGAAAATGTTGTGGTGGAAATCGTAACTGAAGAATACCGATAAGTCAGAAGCAACAATGAAAGTCAAATACTGAGAGAGAGGATTTCTGACATCTCCTGTTCTCTACATGGAGAGTTAAGTATCTCATGTCCTTTTGTGCCATAACTTGTCTAAGACGACATGAAAGACTCGTTTATAGGAGCATAAATGGACTGGAGCCGGTGCAACACGTTTATTTTCATTGCAATATGTATGTTTTTTTGGACATGGAGAACCCGTGGCTTATTGCTCAAGCTGAGTCTATAAAAGTCCAGAGATGAAAACACTGCTGGTGTTAAGGAAATATTTAGATTTATGCAGAATAAAAGTGAGTATTCAGTCAATAAGATGATCCGAGTATGAAGAAAACGCATTAGTTTAAAGGTCTCAGATGAGATGCATTTATACGTTACTGAGTTAGTTGTGCAAACGGTATTGAACACGCTGTTGTCTATTGCTTCAGCTCCTCTGTCTCAGTTTTTGTGAACATCATTTTGCTTTTAGTCACTGCAACAAAGGGCTCCAACTTATTTTAGCTGAAAAAGCAGACTTTTTTCATAAGCTATATTAAAATTTATATTTGACTACACCATAAACAGACAATTAACAGTTTTTGTTCCACATCTTTTTTTTTTTAGTTTTACTTTTTTTTTTGTATGTTTGTTTTTATTACACAAAACAACAGTCAAGAGTACCAAAGAAGCATGCTGGGTTTTACGTATGTCAAAGTGGGAAGGAGAGTGTTTTTTTTTTTTTTTCTTCCTTTTTCATTTTTTGAAAACTGTTATTTTTTTTTTTAATATATATATAAGAAATGTGCTGGATATCATGGTGGGACAGCTGTGGTAAGAACACAAGAGACTCCCAATGAGAATCGCAACATATTCAAACCTGACTGCAAATAAAACTTTGCAGAACTGCACAAGGGGGCAATAGCCAGTGCTAGTTAACAGTCCGGAAATAACCTTAGCCAGGTCTTCTAGTCATAACACCTGCTTTGTACAGAGTCTAACTGAAAACTCAAGCGGTTAGGAGTGAAGAAAGGTTGTTTTGGTACATGTCCAAACCCTCTGAGCTTTTGAAGCAATGCACTGTTGATTCTGTCGGCTTATAATGTATGAGCTTCCCCCGTTCCCACTTCAATACAAAAAAAAGCACTCTAGTAAATGTCTCTCATACGAATTCCCAATGCAATGCTTTTCATGTCCCTGAAAACTTTCGGAAGGAAAAAGAAAAACAGAATATTTCATGCTTTCTTGAGGATAGGAACAAAGAAAACCAACAAACCCCACTGCTTTCTGCCCTGCAGAGAATAACAATCACTTTTTTCCTAAACAAACCATACATTTCTGTGTGGTATAGGGTTGTCTGTTTTCTTTAATGGAGTTTTACAAAAAGAAAAAGCAACAATGACTCCAGCTGGAGTGAACGCAAGACTATTCTGTAAAGAAAAGAGGCATAGAAACACTTGATTTTGGTAACTTTAGAGGTGGTTTAGTGACCTAACGGACAAATTAATGACAAGGAATAACTGTGATGGCACGCACACACACAAAAGCATTTATCTTTTACAAACAAGTGAGTGCAAAAATGAATCAGCTTTAGGCCAAACTTCAATTTGAGGTTTAAAAAAAATTACATTTCATTTCGGTAAACAAACTGTCATCAGTTTTTTTTTTTTTTTTTAATGGCAAAAAATTGACCCCCAGCCAATCCACAGTGAACCCTTCAATATACGGACAGTAATAAAGACATTGTTATTTTGCCAGACAAGTGAGGAGCTAGTGATAGCAACCCAAAAAGACACAAAATTAAGTTTGCATGAAAGCAAGGCAATTGAAATACAAAGGAAGAAAATTATGCATCTCTTCAAAACTACAACTACCCAAGAAAATTAAACAAACCAAACTTAAATCTTTGGTCTCGACGCCTGGGAAAACGCTAATAAACGTAGCAAAAAAGTGATTAAAACATTTTTTTTTTTCAAACAGTTATTCAAATATGACGTGTGCTATACTGGACTCCAATAATCAGCTCTGTGAACATAAATAAGCCCCTTTACTTTCAACAAAACACACAAGTTGAGTTCCAGTCTATACGTTTTATACTCAATCCACTCATGCCATAAAAGGGATTTCCTGTGTTTTAATAAATGTATCTATGTATTATTAAAGACATTCAATGGTGAGTGATGCAAGAGTTCAAGTAATAGACAGGGGGCCCCTCTGGGGCCCAGCTTCAAAAAAACAAAACAAAAAAAAAACAAAACAAAAAAAAAGAAACAAAACACGAATCAGAAACTCAAAACATTTGGAGGATAGAATAAAATGAAAATAAAGCTGGACCTATGATATAGAACACCGTAACCAAAAGCTTTCCACAGAAAAAATGGCAACACCAAGGCTGCAAAGATATATTCGTGAACGGTCGCACACACAGAACTAAAATCAAGCAGCTGATCTGCTGAGGCTAGCGTGTTCTGGTCGTGCCACAGCGATGCTAGAGCAGACAAGACAAGTTCTGCCAGTAACAGCCAATCAAACCCAAGAAAACCACAGCCACTTGCAATAGCAAATGGAAGAGCAACTGAAAAGAATAGTGGATGGGGAAAAACCTCCATCAGCTTCCCTGTCTGCATGTGGTTTTCATTAGGACTCTAGGTTGTAAGTTCATCTCAACAGCTGATCTGACTGAATGTTCTGCCTGTTTCCAAACTAACCAACCATCCATCCACCAAAAGACTCCAAGTTTTCCATCTCAAATAACACAGAGCACTTTAGAAGCAATTAACAACACAACCTCATGAAAAAACACAACTATTTTACGATTTGGCGATTGTTTTGATTCATACGAAAACTTCCACCCAAACCGAAGTGTAAATGAGGTGCAAGTAGATTGTACAAAAAGGTACAGTTGTTTGAATTTGCCACCAAAACATAAAATAGTTAGGAACTGCCATTAGAGTGTTTTGACAAATAATGTCATTAAATTTTCCGTTGAATTCACTATATGCTGCTTTTTCTACCGCAGCATGCTGTGCACTGAGTGAGATGGGTAGTTGCAGTGGTGGGTGAGGGCTGTCTGTGCTGGTTAATGACCTGTAAGACTGTAACAGTCTTATACAACTAAATTTTAAAAAGGGGAAACTGTGGGAGAAAACGAAAAACAACAACTTCAATACTAAACTGGACACCTGCATGCCAGAAGCCCAACAAAAACAGGAAGTGATATAACTGACGTACCGACAGTGAATATTGTGCATATAGCTTTGAATATTTTCATAAAGGTTTTATTGTGCGACATTAAAACCAACAGGCAGCCAAACAATGAAAAGTGTATTTTCTCTTTTCTGATACAGAATGAGTCAACCTGCTAAAGAGAGAAGCACTAGGCAATAAAGGGGCATTTTTTTTTTAAAGGAAATTCTTCAAAAGGTTCAAGTGATTATCGCTTTTTGATGCCACTGAGCGCAGTTTGTTTATCTCTCTGACAGACCACTTCTCTACCATCAAAAGCTGGATTGCACTTTTTTTTTCAAGTTACGTACTAAAGCACATCTGCTCTAACACTGCTCCCGCTTACTGAAGAACTTCTTTCGAACATGTTTGACAGGTACACAAATCCAATTAAGCATTAAGATGCCACATTAGTGAAAAACCACACGAGTAATTGTTTAATTTTTTTCAATTTTGGTGCAGTGGTCAGTTGTCATTTCTATACAAGTGCTTTATGTCGACTGTGTCTGTGCATGCGATTTTGGTTCTTAAAATGTGGAGCTTCTGTTCACAGGACACAGATCCAAACTATTTTTGAGTAGTTTGCAAACCAGGTGTATTAAGTAAAATTTCGCTCCATTAATATAAGCCAAATTCACCACAAAAAAGTAAAAAGAAAAAAAAAAAAAAAGTCCTCCCCATGCCAACTTTGGTCTCTGCACTGAGCTGTAGCGATCTTAACTACTTAGGAAAGGACAAAACTTTTGATCCAGGCAAACAGAAAACAAGGACAAAAAAAACACCTCTAAGGTTAGTGTCAAAACAAGCTTTTGTTTTTAAGACTACCAACACATTTTCACTTGTGCCCTCCCAAACTAACCCACAACCCCTCGTTCAGCAGCAGTCACTGTGAGAACACTCTGGAAAGTGTCAGTCGTCTGTTTGCTACAGTTTTTGCCTTTTTAAACACTTAAAGAAAGAGATGGAGACATTTAAACAAACTAAATATTTTCCTGCCTTACATATAATTAAGAATTTTGCAAAGACAATACAAATAAACAAAAGAAAAAAAAACAGCTGAATGAAAAATAGAAAGATGTGAGAAAATCGAGGCAGGAAAAAAAAGCTTAAGCTAAAAGCTAAAATGGAGCATGTAAAAAGTCCCAGCTGGAGTTTAGGTAGCAGCGCGGGTCACCTGAAACTCGCCTCCTCTGCTTCCTTCTGCTTTTTTCACATTCACAAACATTTAAAACTTCCTTGTGCAAATCAAGCAGTCTTTAGAAAGAATGCCCTCCAAATTGTTCTTGTAAAAATATATAACTCCAAGGTGGCTGACGTGTGTGTTGCAGCAAGTGTTTTTTTGTAGTTGTTGGTATGTTTTTTTTGTTCAGAAACTGTTCCCTCCTCCCATGAGTGTAGAGTTTTTGGGGGGGCGAGTCTTCATCTCCGAGGGCCTGAGGGCATCTGTGCATACACCGGGTACGCCAGCCGCACGTTGAGCGAGTCGTTGTGCTGGACCAGTGAGGTCTGGTGGTAGTGCAGGACCAAGTCTTTCAGAGTGCTGTACAAGTTGTAGGGCTCGGCGAAACCGTAGCCACGCGGTGTGCTGTAGATGACGCAGTGCTTCACCTCGCCGTCCACACTACAGACAGAAACATGACAAATCTCATTATCAATGTGATTTCGAACCAGAATCTGAACTCAGACAAAGATAAAAGGCAATCCGTTTGCTCAATGACAACCAAAGTTCATATCGCTCTAGAGGTGAAAATAATCAAAGAGGATCGATGCATTGATTTGTTTCTTGTAGCTGGGAAAATATTGAATATCTTAAAATATCTTAATATTGAATTGTCTATGAAAAATACATCTAATTTTATATATGCCTATATGAGATGGGAACTTGGGGAATGTAAATATGAGACTAGATCTGAACTTAAGGTGAAGGAGACAAAAAAACAATTCTAGACTGAAATGGGCTTAATGTTAATTTTTATGCGAGTTTGTCGTTTCATATACTATCGTTAACGTAAATGTAATTTTCTTTTAAAACTACTTTTAATTAAAAATTATTCAAACGAAACAAATCTAGGCAACAGAGGTATACAGTCTAAGAAAACAATTTGTAGACACTTAAGAAATCATCATTCTCCCATTTCATTGGCATAACTATAACCTCACTATGTCTACATCTTAAGATACTCACACAACAGAGCAGGCGTAACAACCCTTCTTGCTGCTCTCGCGGATGAGGAAGGCTCCATCGGGTTTGCCGTGTAGCAAGTCCTCTGCCTGCGTTCGGTTTAGGTCCCCCACAAACCAGCTCTTCTCATCGTAGTGCGGCAGATTCTCATCCTCCTCACTGACGAAGTAGGCGCTGTGATTTGGAGAGGAAATGTGTTAGATGCTGTGATGGAGCCAGTCATTTGATCTCAAATTTGAAGTAATATATGACAATTTGACTTACTCATCTGTATTCTCGTTTTTGATCCCCAGCCAATCGTTTATTCGTTTCTGTCGAACACCTTTATGATTGAGCCAACTGCATGAGAAAGAAACAATGGAGTGTTTATACATGGATGAAAAACGGTCAATAACCAAGATGACGAAATGAGGTGCAAAGGAAGGTTCTTCTTACACAAGGTACTGATCTCTAATCTTTCTGAGCTGAATGAGATCTGGCTTTAAGCTGTTCATTTTCTTGTCCGTCTCCCTGTTGTCCAGAGCCTGTGTTTTCAGGTCCTGTTCAAGCCGGGTCTTACTGTCGTGAATCTCGCCAAGACGGGATTTGAGCTTTTCGTAGTTCATCATGATCCTGAGAAAGAAAGAAAAGAGCGATTTGTAAACCCCTAGATCAAGGTTGCCGACCAGAGCTGTCTTACTTGAGGACTTTGCGTACCTTTCAATCTCTTTGTCATTGCCCTCTCTGCGGAATCGCTCGATGTACTCTTTACTGTAGCGTTCCTGCGTGTGACACTGTTCTTCGAAAATTTTAATGGTCTCATTGAAGGCCTCTATTGCAGTACGTTTCATCTGGATCTCCTGCAATCAAAGGAAAGATAAATCAATGGATGTGATGCTGTGCCTCTTAATAGACTTGGTTAATTGGTCAATGAGCTTCTGTAATGGAATAAACTGTTTGTGCATGTGGCATTTAGCACTGGAGTTAATGGGTCGGTTGTCTATCGATCCGATAGCGATGTTCTAAGAGGCTTACCTGTGAGGTTTTTGTGTGCTCCTCATAGAGTCTGTCATATTCTTTACTCTTCTCCTGATATTGATTGTGATATTCCTGGAGTTTCCTCCCCACTGCATCAATGTTGTCCTCTTTCACCAGCTGATCCTGAGAGAGCGAGAGTAAATGCATTGTTATTGATATGAATTGCTGAGTGAAGAAAAGTGCGATGGGGAAAAAAAGGACTGCTCGCAGCAACATACTGTAGGTTGTGCTTACAAAGTGAAAGCCATTTTTCAGGAATTTTCTTCCAGGAATCATTAATAAAAATCTTGGAATCTGTAAGTGCCTCTCGAGGGCTTACACTTGTGGAACCCCCTAAATAATGAGCACCTGTGTGTCTGAGAAAGATACCGGGAGGGCGAAGGAGGAGGAGGAGGAGGAGGGGGAAACGAATAAATGGCTGGATGGCCTTTCGACATTGTGGATGTGTGCAATTATTTAGGAGGTGCGCTGCTGTGGCAATAAACAAAGTAATATTTCATGCCAAAAGCATCCTGCTGCCTCTGCAGTTTCACTCACAACAAGCTGCACAATTCATTCAGCAAACACGCTCTTTAGGACCGGAGCGAGGAAGGGAGGGAGGGAGAGGTGGGAGGACAAAGAGGTAAAAGGAAAGGAAGGGATGGCTGTAAATGTGATACCCCCGCCCTCGATCTAAGCTCATTTACCTGCTGGTATCGGGAGACGGGATACATGAGCTTTACGTCCAGTTTGGTGTTGTACTGGGCCAGTGACTCGTGCCTGTAGTGACTGATGAGCTCCACCACTGAGCTGAACGTCAGCGGGTCTGAGAAACCGTACTTCCCATCCCGGTGGTAGATCTTTATTAGCTTATTGTTTCCACCTTTCCTGTAGGGAAAAAAGAGATTGCGTTGGACCACAGATCAATGTAAGCTGAATGGAGACGGTTTTAAATGAGTAGAAGCTTTCCAAAATATTAGTTACCTTAGCGTTAGTGTGTAATCTCCCTGCATCTTGGTCGAGGCGTCCCGTACCAGGAAAGTACCATCGGGCATGTCTCTCAGCTTGTCGTTCACCTCTTCCCTGCACAGAAAAAAGACAGATACTCCACACATCAAATATTGCGCTTAATAATTAATAATTACAGCTAAAATACGTTTTCCGTGGCCTCTGTCCTATACTCTACGGAAAGGGCTGACACACACACGCAAAAAAACATGACTTCTCTTTGCCTGGCTGTATAAATAAATTTGGTCTGGCAGAGGGCAAAGGCACCGGTCTGTGACCATGCTGTCTGCTTTAGCCGTCTGGGATAGAGTGAGACATCTTTGAATGGTTTAACTGTTGACCCCGTCCTGCACACCCACATGTACGCCGATGCCTCCAGCTCTTGTCTTAAAATCAGACAGTCTGTCTCTTTAAAAGTGCCTCCAGACGACCAGCGGAGGAGCTGTCAGGCTTCAAAGACTTTCCTGCTTTTTTGCCCCCTTCTCTATTTTAGTCTGTCTGGGAGGAATGTCACACAGGCCTCCTCCCATTCTCCTGACAGCCAACAGCCTAGTCATGCTGGAGCTCAGCTGACCCCGGCCCTGGCTCTCAGTAGGGGGTATATTTAGCCTACTTTGGGCTGCTGAGGTAAGGAGCCTTTGACTAAGCAACACTCCCACCTTTCTGGGGGAGGAGGCCTCTCTTACATCCTGCACTGGGAGCTGTGGGAATCAGGTGCATTTTTAGGCTGCAGTGCATCAGCAAGTTCATCGTTTAGGGGAGGTGTCCTATTTTAGTAACATGTTTGGATTAGAGAAGCAATTGAGAAATGAAATTATAAGCACGTTTGCTTCTGTAATGTGGTGTAATTGAAAAAAGCATTGCAATATGATGTATGAAGGTGCAAAGAGCAGACGAAAGAAAAGGTTAGCAACTGTGCACAGATGACGTCCTGCGCATGATGAGAAAGCAGCAGTAAAGTAGTGTGAAGTGGAAACTCTGGGATGTGTTTTAGCATTCAAAAACATCCGGATAGAGGAGATATTTGGACAATGAATCAAATTCAACAATTATTGCATATTATGCAGCCTTACTAATTACTTAATCATAATTGTTTATCAAAATTATCGAGACGAACATTTATATCTATGGAATAATAGGCACAAGTTTGCATAAAAAGTAAAGAGTAGGCCTACATATTGTAAATAAATAATCAATTTTGATTTCATCTAAGCTCAAGCCTACAAGAAAATCAGAAATCCACAACAGGCATGCTGATGATTAACATGGCTGAGAACCATTATCATGTACTCAACTAAAATTTAAATCTGATCTCTCATAAGTTAAATCTCTCAATGCACTACCACTGCTTTAACTAAGTACTAGTATGGTTGTATAGTAGTAATAATATAATAGGATTTTTAACACATTCTTCACTGAGACCATAATGGCAGTCCATATTTAAAATTTAACAGTCAGCATCACTGTGCTTTGGAGTTCTTCTTTATTTGATGCCTAGAGTTTAGTTAGTTTCTGATTTTGAAACTAGTAAGCACTGAGCACGGGTTTGAAGTGAAGCTAAAAGGAGCTCTGGTTTATCTGAGAAGGGACTGTGTGAGTTAAAGGATATCAGGGCTTCAGAGATCGGTGAGCCCGTGATCATCTCTGCAGAATTTCTACTTGCCCAACATCAAACGAGTCTAAAGCTGGTCACTAAGCAGCAGACTAATCTGCTAAAACCTGAGAGTTTTATGGGTTGTGTTGGAAACTGGCCAGACAGCTCGACATTTTGGAGATTTGGGTTCTTCTATCCCTCCCCTTAAGCAATGGCAACTAAACCACCCCCTGTCTTTCTCTTTTCAGCTCTTCCTGTGTCTCTCTCCCCCACTGCATTGCCTTTCTGCTTTTGTACAGCTGCGGAAAAGCATACATGCCTCCAGGATAAGTAAGCCAAAAGAAGAGGAGAGGATCAAAATAAGTTCACCAGCTCACATAAAGAAAAAAAAAAAGAACAGAAAAAGTTTGCAGAGCAGCTGAAAGAGCAACATGACACTCCAGAGCTGACTCCACCTCAGGCTACCGACTTGGAAGCCATCAGGTGGAGGGATGGGAAGATCTGACATCTCCCAACAAGCAAGTAACAACCCAGAGAACTTTTCAGCTGATCTGATTGCAGTCTTATGACTGTACCGCCAACTATCACCTGACTTGCACATTGCCGTACGTGTCCACCACGTGATGAGGGCAGCCACACTATGAGCTAACTGGCATGAGGAAAGATTTTCAGAGCAGAACAGACAAATCCAATCAAGTGAGAAATGAAGTCTAGTGTCAAGTGACTCTTACCTTGATATGTCTCCCCAGTACCATTCTGCTTCTTGCAATGAGCCGCTGGCGGCTTCTTTCACACCGTTGCCGTTTACTGGTGTCATGGGTTTTGTTGGCTTGGGAGGAAGAGCTGCAGAAGAAATGAGAAAGATTTATTTTAGAGGAAAATCTTCTAACCTCATGAGCAATCCTAGAAATATGAAGTTGGTGTTGCGAACTTACAGATGAAAGTTTATTCTTTAAGAAGATTAGGTTAAGCGGATGTCATGTTAACAAATGGCTGTGTTGTTCATCCTCATGATGAATAAGGTTACGTTGCTAAGAGAATCCAAAATTGAACTTAAAATGCAAAAATGGTAGGAATACAATATAGTTGTAAAAAAACAAAACAAACAAAAAAAAAAAACACTGCTTCAGGATAGTGTTTTTTATCTTTTAAGAGTTTGCAAATACTTGGAGTACTGACAGCCGAATAGTAGTAAGGTTACCACCCAGGATTAACTATTGACCTTTAGCTCTTAATTTTCCCATAGATGGCCTTTCAATACTCTCTCCTCCATCACACCATGTGTAGTTAGATGAGCTTGTTTCGGAAAACGCAACAGTGATTTCCACTGAAAATGCAAAAGATCAGTTTTCACGGAAAATGCAACAACAACATATTCCGTTCGGCCCAAGCGAAAGTGTAAACAAAAAACAAATGACCTTCTCTGCCAGTCTTGCTTTTCTTCTACTTGCTGAATATGTAATGAACAGGTTCCTTTCCTTTGAGTGATATGCTTCCTTTGTTGCCAGCAAAAGCAAACAACAGCTGCCGCAACAACACGCTGGAAATCTAACGCTGATGATGCTCTTGCTATCTTGCGGGTCAGGGGTCACCAGAATGTACTGCTCAGCCACGCAGTGCATCATGACACCCTCACTCACAGAAATGTCGCTGAGAGAGTATGTGCTGTGTGTTACATCTTCACAGCATGCATTCTCATGTCTAATCTCCTGATGTGAATTTTTCAAACTTGAAGCCAAAACTAAACTTGAATGACGGTTAAATGCCATGCAAATCTGGTGTTACAAAACTTTAAGCAAGACTAGCTGAATCTAGGGATGCAACGGCAGCTGCTCTAAACAAGGTGTTCACGTGTTTTTGTGTTCAAGTGCTTCAGGGAAACCTTCAAGACCAGGTGCAGTTGGCAAAAACTAGTCTGAGACAAAAAAAAAAAAAACAACAAAAAAAACTGAAGGCTGGAACTCCATCTGAAATGCACAGAGACATAGTGTTCAAGCCTTGCACCTACTGCCAAGCTAAACTAACCTCTCCCTGACCTAGATGAAACTTGCAACAGGGGCCTTGAAACAGCAACGCACCACTCTGTTCTCAATGCACAGGTTTATTCAGAAGGCTTTTAAGTGAAACCAAAGACATGCTCCAAGCAATACCAGCGGACTGTTCAGGGAGGACGTGGCTCATGCAGATTATTGCCATAATGAATTCAAATAAGACCACATCATTATAAAAGTCAAGTTTCTTTAAAAACAGTCACCCACCTGTCCTTATCCTGGCAGAGACAAGGCTGCGTGAGAACGGGTGTATATCTATGCCAGGACAGGGGAGGGGGAGTGGTCTGCTGCATTAGGAAATGGGGAAGGCATGGAGCAAGTGAGCATACGGATGTCATAAAAGCCCAAGCTGATTCTAGAAACCCCTGGGCCCTTCTAGCCAAAGAAACTTCTATCTGGTATGCGAATGAAAAGAGGCAAAACTAAGGTTCAATACACCGGAGGTGAGTCACGGAAATAAAAGCCCACAGGGACATGCAATGCACACTATAGCCAATGAATGAATCATTGCTGCTGGCACACTGTGGAATGACCCACTGCTCCGCACACAATTGGCTCCTTTAATAAGAAATAATAATAAAATCGTTAAAGATCAGAGAAGAGATGAAGACTCTTTGAAGAAAGAGAGAGAGAAAGACACTTTCTTATGTTGCCATTTCAGTACTTTAAATTTCTAAAGTTGTCACTGAAGTTTTATTACTTCCCGACATTGCAAACATTTGTGGATTGAACATCTTTATGGTTCTTTAAAGTTTCGGTGTGCGGGAAGAGGGGTGTGTGAATGGCTTTCTTTGAGGGTGTCATTAATTAAAAGCAGTGGCGGTTTTTGGAGTGAGAGTGCATGAGTGTAGTCGGAGACCCGGGCACAGTGACAACTCCTCCCTCCACTGGCCCACAGGAAACACCTTAGTCTGGTGGGGTGAGCGGCTTCAACCAGTCAAAGCAAAGCCAGGCTAATGGACACATCCCCACCCAAACTCTGCTCCTGCAGGTGTGCATACACACTATTCCAACATTTCAGTTGGTCTGAGAGGAGACCAGCCAAATGCCTTGAATGGAAAATGAATATTTCTTCAAAGAAATGACTTTTGGAAGCTGAAAATATGGTGTCCCTGTGCACTTTCCTGTCGTCACAAACTTTAGGGGGAGCACTCATCACCTGGTAGGGGACCGTTTGTGGAGCATAGCAGCTTATGAAGAGTCATTTGACAATGTATAACCTTCTGTTCCCTCTACGCCAACACAATAATCACCATATTAATATTACATTTGGAAATACCCACGTGGCTCACCTCCTCCACTCCCTAATGTAATTTACAGACACAATAAACAGAGATTCAATCTCTCACTATTCAATACTAACATGTGAGCGCACACACAAACAAATTTATATATATGTATGTATGTGTGTATATATATATATATATATATATATATATATATATATATATATGAAGCACATATTTCAGCCTGATATTTCATTTCGTCACAAAGCCCCTTTCAGAGCCACAGTAGCAGCCTTCCACCAGAAAGGGAAATGACCCCCCTTTTTCTCACTCGCTCCCTACAGCAGCCAAAAGGCAGGTGCACAAGCCCAGCTGAAACCTCAAATTCCTGCCTACCAGTTTTCCACTGTCAGCTTTTTCTGTAAGTGTGACCACCTTTGTCCTACACACACACTTGGTTATCTTTGTGAGCTAGTGATGGGGTGTGAGTATGAAAAGAACATGGAAAACGGAAGGAAACAGAGCAAGAAAGAGGCAGAGATGTGACTAGGTGATCTCATTACAGCGGTCACCCCGTCTGTGTTAGCGTCAGAGATATCGCATCTGGGGGGCACACAATGGAAAGTCCACATAGTCACAGAATGCACTCATTTTTAAAGCCACCATTCACAGATTCAAACTAATTACGGTCATGATTTATGGCAAAACTGAACAAACAAAGGGGGTCAATTTAAATGACAATAGTGAAAAGATTTCTTTTAAATTTCTACAACAGTAAACTAGCCCAGCATGCTTCACAATAAAAGCAAAACAAATAAATTAGGGTAAAAAAAAATCAATTGTAAGATATTTTATAATTTCAAAATATTATTTTTTTCTAAACAACAAACTTTTAATGAAAGATGAAAAGAAAAACGTGAGAAAAAGAAAGGATGTAGGATGGAAAGAATGATGAGAAAGAATGAGAAGGAGTGACTGGCAATGCAGCGCTGCAGAGCTGAGCAAGTCTGAACAAAGAAAACTATACATCCATAGGTAAAGCCTATGGCGATCGACGACCAAGCAGTCCATTGTTTAGGAAACAAATATAAATGGCAACATGCAGCTCAGAACATCATCTCCAGAGGTCATTGTTCTGCAGCCGTGCACAGAAACAAAAAGACACGTTCAAACTTCTGGTTCTACAGGTGATGGAGCCGATAAAGCAACGGTACTTTGAAAGACAACACAAACATAGACTGACACCACACACACGTGCACACAAAACAGTTTAGTTTAGGGTTTGTATGTACAAATTAGGGGGTGCATTAGCATGAGAAAAAGCATGTGGCAGAGAGTGATGACAGTGCCATTGAGGGGAGCAGCAGGCGAGGGCTGCCACGTCCCGATCCAGGGGGAATGAATTAAAAGTGTCACCAAGCACATGGGTGGTTTAAATAGTCCGTCGGGGACGCTCACAATCACATGTGAAACCATACGTGCTCTGTGCACTTATTATCATGATGCACTGTCACCATCCGCTCCTAATAAATGTCTAAAAGACAATCCTTGCAGCTGAACTCTTATAACAGCCTCAAATTATTTTTTAATAAAATAAAATCACAAGACAAGAAAAATGAAGTACAACTATCAAGGATTACACGTCCTGGAAAAAGCATGGTTCTTACGTTAATTCATGTTGACAACAGCGCATGTTTCCATCCATACAAGATCCAGGACACTTCCCACAAACAATAGGACAAACACTAATTGTCATTGTGCTCCCCTGACAGTCTGTTCAGAGCGTTACAATAGCCATAAGACAGAAAAGACCAAAGAAAAGACAGTGACCGTGAAAAAGCAGAAGAAAAGAAGAATGGTGTCTCCCTTACCATCCTCCTCGGGATCCTTTTTGAGCTGCATGTATACAGCCTGCACTCAGCTGTCTGTGACACAAGTCCTCTTATTCTCTCTCTCCCTCTCCCTCTCTCTCTCCCACTCGCTCTCGCGTTCTCTCCACCCTCCCTCGCTCGCTCGCTCTGCCTTTCAGACTAAAGCCAGAGGGAAAATCCCTGCTCCTAAATTCAGATGCTGCTGGCTTAACAAACCCTCTCAATGGAGAAGTCGGCAGCAGCCAATGAGAAAGCAGGAGGGGAGGTGGACACAACCATATGAGACGGAGAAAGAGAGAGCGGAAAGCTCTGGGGAATGATGTAGGAGGGGGAGGGGGGGGGCGCTCCTCCCAGAGAGAGACAAGGCAAAGACGCTAACACACGCTGAGGCGAACACAAACCGGGACACATGCATCGAACCGCTTCACAGGCACATTGCTGGAAACGTAAGATTACCAGATGCTAAAAGTGTGCTGATTGACTAAACACACTTTATATATATATATATATATATATATATATACATATACATATACATATACATACACACACACACACACACTTATTGTATTGTTATGTGCACATATGTCTACTGGTACAGAGAAAGAAAAATACTGTTTTCACATTCTCCTAAAGAAAACCCTGCTTCCTCAACATAACATCAATTTTCTGTGGACATTTATGAATGAACAAGCTCAAATACATTCAAGACAGAACAAGCTGAAAAGGCACAGAACAAAGAAAGAACCATGTATCAAGAGAGATGGTGACATTTCCATCCCTTATGTCATACGAATGCCCATTGAGGGATGTTAGAAGCTGACTTTCCCTTTGGTGTTGCTGCACTTTTGTTGTCCAGCCAGAGCACACTGCTCCGGCAGCCTTTATTACACTCACACATCACTGGCCCTAAGAGACAGGGGCCAACTTTCCCCTGGGGGCGGCGTGGCACCTGTGCTCATTGGACACTGCAATGGAACAAAGCGGTCGCTGCTTGCTTGTTTGCAGACGCACGCACATACAGGACCGTACCTCGGAGCCTTTCACATCTCAATTCAGCTGTAATAAATATTCTAATGAACATCTGCACGGGAACCTCGTCCTGATTCTTTCCTTTCCGAGTCACTCTTTCTAATCTACCCATCTTCTCTCGGGCCAGTTGGATTTCACTGTCCCGCAGTGCCTCTCTTAACAGCGTCTCGGAGATGAAGTGCCGTGAGTTGAGGAAGAAGCAGATGATAAGTCAATGTGTGGCTATTGACAGTACATGGGGACAAACGGACAGATAGAAAAAAGGAGAGATCTGATAAACCTGTGTGCAGTGGCACAGAATGAAAGATAAGATTAATGTGTGGGTTGATCACACGGTGCTGTGCTCATTCATCCCCGTGGCAGAGCAATCGAAGGGCTATTCAAGCCAGAATCCTGCTTGCCAGATCCGTTCAGTCCACCACAGCTCATTTTCTAGGAAACGAGGAGGTTAGAACTGAGCATTAGGCATTGTTCCTTTGAACAACGCAGAGTATATCATAAACGTAATAAAATGATTCATTCTGCCCACTCTTGGAATAAGGCTGCATTTGGACCAAGAAACCGTTAACTGTATGCGGATACATAAGCACCATCTTCACAATCTAGCAACCTCCATAAAATGTTACAGATGCGCTGTCAAGAAATGATGCACAAAATGTGTTTTGTGCTTTTGCATTAAACACAGTTTGTCTTAAAACCCCTCACAATGGTCACACGAAAGTAACAGCCTCATGCAAAACTGTCAAACACAGTCTCTTTTCTCATTCCATTCACATTTCACTCTTCCAAAAGTGTCATCCGTCTCTTTATTGCAGGAATTAACGACATGAAATTAACGACCCATTGTCAACTATGCCTGTGACTTCTGAATGAGATCCAGTTTCCAGTCTATGACATCATTGTTAATGGCAATAAAATGGTGTCAGCGCTTAATAAATGACACATGGATGGCACTGAATTTGAATAAGGAGCGCAGAACACCAAAATTAACATTCAGAAAGCTGGGAAACTTACTCCAAAAGACCCCTGAAGAGCTTTCACCATATATAATTCTGTGACTTCACTGGTCTACAAGCTATATAGTCCCTATTTGCAAAAACGGCTCAGGAACAGATCCTATATAACACAACTTAAGGTGTCAAACCAATTCATAGAGTGCATTTCGATCTCTCCACATTTTGCATATCAATACCATTTGTGGTGAGCCACGCAAAACATCCAAATCTCCTGAGGAAAAACTGACAGACTATAGCAGGACCTGTAACACAATCTCTCTATAAAGATTTTCATTTAACCATTTACAGGCCCAAATTACATGCAAAATTATATTACTACTAAATATATACAGAGGGGTTTACTCTGGTCCTTAAGAGATAGTTCACCTAAAAGATAATATGCAAAATGACATCTCATTCACCATTAACTTTCATTGTATAAAAAAAGATGCATAAAGTGAATGGAGACCGACACACTAACATCTCATTTTGTGAAAAAAATGAAATTTAGAAAAAAATGTCATACAGATTTGATATAATAAGAGGGTGACTAAATGACAGGATTTTCGTATTCAGATGAACTATTACTTTAAAATAAAAACTACAGAGGGATGTAGACTGTTGCACTCTCTTCAGGGAGAAAGAGGCTTTAATATGGCTCCCATATCTGAGTGAGAAGTCGGTTGTGGTGCATTTAAAATGTACACGATAATGTTAATGCAGTCAGTGCATTATATAAGTACGATTAAGTCATTTTACTGACAAGCTGACAGCAAATGAACGATTTTAAGGTGGCGAAATGGGTTTTTAAATGCCAGCCATACATGGCTCGCTATACGTAACATTAAAAACAAAATACATTTCAACTATAAAGAGGGACAAGCTCCAGTTGTTTAAGCAGACATATGACTGCAATGTCAGAAAATGCGACTGTGTAAATGTTAAATACGCTAAACGGCATTCATGAAACAAAAGGAGATCTGCAGAATGACATCTGAGTCACCATTCATTTTCACTGTATGAAAAAAAGATACAATGAAAGTAAATGGTGACTGGGGCTGTCAGTCTCTAACCTTTTGTGCTTCATGGAGGAGAAAAAAAAAGTCATAAAGGTTTGTATCAATGTTAGAGTGAGGAAATGACAAAATATACATTATCGGGGTGAACTAAGCGTGTTGTTAGATTAATTGTTTTATCTGTACCTGGCGGCTGGTCCATCTCAATGTAAAATATTAATTCAGTGGAATAGGGCATCATCACGTCTCTCCAGTCGTCATCTTCTTTCTCCGTATTCCACACTGTATTGTACATGGTCTGAGTTCTCTGGTGACCGACTAGGCTCTCACCGAACTGAGTAAAATCTAATTTTCAACACAGACGAATGAAAGAAACAAAAAGCTCGTCTGTCTGAACGGAGAGCTCAACTTTAACAGTCTGAATGCCTGCCTCAGAGTAACTGCGTGTCATGAAAGCTGTCAAAGCACCAGGCTTCAGTCATCCGGTATCACTTGATAGAGCATTTTTTATAAAAAAAAAAAAAAAAAAAAACACATAACAGTCCGACAGAACAGAAAGTAGATACCAGCTCTACAATCCACTCCGTCCTACCGTGACGAAACAGTAGTCTTCATTTCAATCAGCTCCCCAGGTCTACCGGCCCTTTCACTTCACGAGGAGGAGTCCATTCGGTGCGCACAGCATAGGGGGGATCTGTTCTAACCGACACGCGTGGAGCAAATTACTTTACTCGTGCTTGCGTTTCAGCGGCTAATACATATAAGAAATAATTAAAAACGGGAAAAGAAAACCGAGTTTGTAGTTATTTATTGTCGTTTCGCCGTGTGTGGCGGTGTCGTTTCATTCACAAGTGACATCATTTTTCTGCACCCCTTCACCGGTACACAATGGACTCGCCTTAAAACGGATCACTGGCACTGTAGGTACTGTGGAGCACGCACGCTCCAGATTTGGGAGCCAATCAGAATGCGCGGCTCTCCCAACTAGTTGCCAAAGTCGGAGTTTGTACATTATTTGCAGCCGCGTGTTTCTCATGATCCAATGAACTTGTTCGAAGAGCGGAAGTCGACATTCTATTGGTCGAACCGTTACTATGAGGTACAAAATTGATGTAGAGAACAGAGTTCGGTTTGAAGGAAATAATGATTTTGATGCTATATATATGCAAAAGATAACATGCTGATTGGAGATATTGACAGTGCGTATCAGTAAATATATTAGAAGCATCATAAGAGGAACAGCTGCTCATAAAAGTCTATTATGGACATCTGTGTTTGGAAATACAAACTGGAACAAATCCTGGTCAATCTGTCATTTGTGCTAATGAAATAAAGAACACATGCTAATAATAAAATAAAAGAACTAACATTAACAAATAAAAAACCTTTTCAGTCAAACACTAACACGCTGGCCTATGTTTGTGTCGAGTCCGTCAGTCTTTCTTATAAGTTTCAAAAATAAAATATTAAGAAAAATACTGAACTTCCTCCAGGCATTTTGCAAAAATGTATGTACATCTGTATGTACATATCATTAATGGAGGTTGGTGGTCTGCTTTAGGCACAATTATATTGTGGATGGCAATCTGTCTTCCTGTACGCCTCTTTCAGCCCCCTCTGTTCTCATACGTGTGATCTATCCATCAAGAGGGAGAATATCCCTCTATGGCCAGAGCAAAAAATAGGATCACAATGTTTGCATCTCTTTAATGCAGGACAGGGAGGAACCTCCAGATGGCTCATGCCTGACAAAGGCTGTCCTTGTCAATTGTGTCAAACTTGCTTAATTGTCACTGTCCATGCTTCAGTTCAGCATGAGCAGATGGATCCAAAACAATGACAAGCAACCAAACAGTCACAGTAATCCATAAAAGCTGTGGGAAAATATTAATCACTTACACCCAGTGCATAATGAACAAGTAATAAATGCCACAGGACCATGTAAATTACGTCCGTACGAGCTGTAAATTCAAGACTGATGCATTTATCTGAGGTCACACTGTTTTTGAGACTGAGAATGTCTGGTCTGGACTAAAGTGTATTGCTAGCCGCCTCTGCAACACCGGAAAAAGACACACGTGACTATGGGGATTTGAGCGTCAGAAAAGTGTGTGCCTTAGAAACCTTAATGCACAACCAACTGCGGCTTGTTATTGGTCCATGCCTGTCCTCTTATTGGACAGTGAGCTAAATGCTAACAGTGTTTCTATGGTATGTCTGCAGTGTTTCTTACAGCATGTCTGTAAGATGTGCAAATTACAAAGGAAAAGATCTTGCCAACTATATGCACTGCAAATTTTAAGTAATTACCAAAGTGAGTATCTATGAACTAAGACATGATGAATGCCAACATTAAAATCAAATGTTTGGTCCCAAATTATTCATTGTATTACAGAGAAATGTATACCCAGCAAACTAAAAACCCGGTCATCTCTGTGGTTTAATAACAAATATCTGTGTAGAGCAGGATGAGTCATCAATATTTCTCCACGTAAAATTTAATTTTAAGTTTATTTTGTCACTGTTTAGGAGTAAACTAACATATAGTTAGTCTTAAGGCTAACACACATAGAAATAAAAGCCACAAAACTTTGAAATCAAAAAAATATATATTTGTATATATAACCTATATTAACCTACTTTTTGCCATCAGGGTTATGTCTTTAGCTTTGTAGTGTTTGCTAGCTGATGTTTCACACTACACCTGCAAGATTTATTATTACATACTCTTTTCTCCGATTACTTAGTCGAAATGCGTTTCCACATATAGATTTGTGCATGTGAGCCCAACAGGCAGGCATGACTAGCAGAAAGAGATTCTAATCTGCCTGACTACAAGACCCAGCTAAACGATGCTAAATCCCATTGAAAGAATGAGGCAATAAGAAGGGTTAGAGAAGTTTTAAAGGTACATCCATGACCTGTAGATTTGAGGATGGTGAATGGAAGGACATTTTGACGACATGCTATATAGAAGTCGCCTGCTTGCTGTGTGACAATAGCCTGACTGTGCTGTTTCTGTATTGACTAAATGTAGCCGTGAGCATCTCATATTTTATCTGTGACTGTAACAACTAGAGTGGAAAGTACAATTTCAGTTCAGATGCAAATAGGCGGCTTCATTGTTCCATATTTAACACAGACATAAGGGCGGCACTGAAGAGGCTCACAAAACCCAGAGCTGTTGTGTGACCACTGGTGTGCATTATACATAATTCATAAAGGAGATGAAAGCTGAAAGAAGCAATATCATTGTTCCCCAGCTGATATCATGGAGGGGGAAATTAATTTCAATCCACTGTAAATTACACA
>JAFVLL020027820.1:0-16740 GCA_021397915.2 Tor tambroides
AGCAATGCTGGCAGCACTCATACGTCTATTTCCCAAACACAACCTCTGGATATGACGCTGAGCACATGCACTCAACTTCTTTGGTCGACCATGGCTAGGCCTGTTCTGAGTGGAACCTGTCCTGTTAAACCGCTGTATGGTCTTGGCCACCGTGCTGCAACTCAGTGTCAGGGTCTTGGCATTCTTCTTATAGCCTACGCCATCTTTATGTAGAGCAACAATTCTTTTTTTTCAGATCCTCAGAGAGTTCTTTGCCATGAGGTGACATATTGAACTTCCAGTGACCAGTATGAGAAAATGAGAGCAATAACACCAAATTTAACACACCTGCTCCCCATTCACACCTGAGACCTTGTAACACTAACAAGTCACATGACACCAGGGAGAGAAAATGGCTAATTGGGCCCAATTTGGACATTTTCACTTAGGGGTATACTCACTTTTGTGGCCAGTGGTTTAGACATTAATGGCTATGTGTTGAGTTATTTTGAGGGGAAAGCAAATTTACACTGTTATACAAGCTGTACACTCACTATTTACATTGTAGCAAAGTGTCATTTCTTCAGTGTTGTCACATGAAAAGATAATATTTACAAAAATGTGAGGGGTGTACTCACTTCTGTGAGATACTGTATGTATATATATATACATATAGTAAAATAATTATTTAAAAAATGTGTGTATATCAAATAATTATTATATACATTTAAAAAAATAGTCATAAATGTAATTGGCAATGATATGCTATTTTAGATATATTACAAAGCTATAGTCTTCTTTACTTCCATTAGTAGACCCATGTAAAGAAAAAAAAACTTATCCTAAGATCAGACGTTAAATGCATAAAAATTGTTCAATTGCACATTTGTAACAGAATTATTGCTTCAGTTATTTCTCACATACATTTAGATTCATTCTTTTCTCACATGAGAAATGCAATGATTGCTATTCATCCTGAGGAGGCAGTAATGTGCTTAAATACAATGTTCCAAACTTGTTCCAAGTTTGTGGTTGTCATTGCATTTATTTCAGATGGACGGCAGGAAAACAAATAAAATATTCAGCCAGTGTTCTCTGGCCATCAAAAACTGATTAGATGTGCTTCAGATTCCAGAATCTAACCGCCAGAAGATATTTTGAATATTCATATGTCAGTAAAAACGCACACAGACAAGCGTATGATTACGGCCACATTGTGTGTGCTGCGAGCTGCTGCCAGTGGCTTGAACTGTCCTTCTCGTCTCTGGAGACTGGACTGTGGATTACGGGGCCACTATCAATTGTAGCACAGATGGGTCCCTTGGCATTCTCCCAACCCCCCGCTCTCAGTCAGGTCCTGATCTAGTGCAGCAGGAATGAGGTCAGCTTTAAGTAAATCAGGCGAAAAGAGAAGCCAAGAACTGTCCCAGTTCACTGACCTGCCTTTCAAAGCAACAATCCAGCTTATCATCTCTTATAAACACATCAAAATCAGTTACTGAAATGAACACACAAAATTCTCCTTTCGAGCAGCCTTAGATTAGTGGATCCCCGACAGAGGTACGTGGAGCCCAAGGGATGATTTAGCAGGTTGCATAGGGACCTTGGAAAGATTTTGGACTGTTAGACCTACATACAGTAACAGCAAAACCTTTCAAATGTAATTATTAGATCTGTTTAATGCTATAAATAAATACTGTATATAAAGGAATATTAGTAATAATAATAAATGTTGTTGTTATTGCAATGTCTGTATGTAATGCATAATTGTAGGATATTTTATTGATGTTTCTATATATATCTGAAGAAATCTCAAGAGCCTCAGTTCCAGCAAGAAAAAATCAATAGCTGCTGAGTGCAATTAGAATCAGAATCTCAGTGAAGAGAGCAGAAAAACCTTAAGAAGTGACTGACTGATTCCTGTCGTAAAACTGAATGTGATGTAGTGTGTGTGTGTGTGTGTGTGTGTGTGTGACAGATCTTTCCAGACTGATATCAGAGGAAATGAGGAGTGAAAACCCTGAGAGCATGAGGGAAGCTGCATGGAGGGTGAGTCTAAAACAGACAATCTGTGATGTTTACGATTATTAAGAGTGTTTCAGAAAAGATACTCTATTGTGTCAGATTACTTTGATGCTTCATGGGTTATGCTTCAATATACCAAAAATTGAATCATATACATATACCGTTCAAAAGATTATGGTCAGCATTTTTTTTTAGAGAAATTAATACAATAAATTGATCAAAAGTAACAGTAGAGACATTTATAATGTTATGAAAGCTTTCTGTTTCAACATTCTATTCATTAAAAAAATAATGAAAAGTGTATCATGGTTTTTACAAAAATAAGCAGCACAACTTTGTTCAACATTGATAATAATAAGAAATGAGCAGCAAATCAGCATATTTGAAGGATCATGCGACACTGGACACTGAATTAATGGAGCATACATTTTAAAATATATTAAAATATAAAATAGTTATTGTAAAAAATATTTTGTTTTTACTGTGTTTCTGTAAGGTCTGTTTTGGGTTTTGTTTCATGTTCTTGTTTTCATGTATTTTATTTTGAAGTTTAGTTATGGTTCCTGTTTGTGTCATGCTTCCCTTGCCCTCATGTCTTCATGCTATTGGTTCCCTTATTCAATGTGTCATGTTCTGATTGGCTGTCATAGTCATGTGTCTTGTTTCCCATTGGTTTGTTCTTGTCATGTGACCCTTAGTGTTCGCTATAAGTAGCCATGTCCTTGCCTTTGTTTCTTGTCGTGTATTAATGTTGTTACCTGCTGTCGGTGAGTCTAGTCTGTTCATGCCATGCCACGCCTGTTTCATGTCAAGTCTGTTTCAAGTCAAGTCTGTTTGGATTATGTTTGGATTTCACGTTGTAAATAAACTGCACTTGGGTTCATCACTACGCTCGCCTTCAGTGGAATCTTTACAGTTTATGATCAAATAAATGTAACATTGGAAAATACATTATATATATATATATATATATATATATATATATATATATATTATATATTAACACAGACTTTTATACAGTAGTGTACTCAGCCTCATTGTTTTAATAATAATACTCTAAAATGTAATAAATATAAATGGGAATTGAAAATGTCAAGCTCCAAAAAGATCAAAAACCGCCATAAAGTTGGTCTTGTGTGTTATATTTCAAGTCATCTGAAGCTATCCTATAGGTCTATGTGAGGAATAGATCAAAATGTTCAAGCAGGGGTGCATTCAGGTATGAAATTCAATGAAGAAAATGACTGAATGCACCTTTAGCACTGTGCTAAATTTCCCATAAAAGAAAACGAAAGAAACTGAGAAGAAAGAAAAACAAAACAAAACAAAACACATCATCCAGTTTGGAACAGCATAATGGTGAGTAAATGATGATAGATTTTTCATTTTTGGGTGAACTATTGTTGTTCATCTGCTCGATATGAATCAGGCATTTAAAAATAAATCTGCCATATCTTCATTCCAGAGTAGAGAAAAAGTTTGGCTTAAGCATGTTGTGTCAGACATTAGGCCAGGTTTGTATCTCTGCATTCTGCTCAACCATCACTGCTGACATTTCTGCACTTATAAAAAGGTGCAAAGCAACACTCGGGAGGGACGCTTCATCAGCAAAATGTCTGTAAAACAGCAGTCATGGAAAATTCTGAGATGCACTTCCACTGGAAGGTGTGATGGTCTGTTTCTCTTTCTGCACCCTTCTCTTTCACAGCATCTCAGCTCTGTCTCTTTGTGGATATTCTGTCAAATAAATATCCAGACAGCTCTCTCTGTCTCGCTCCCTCGGGGCAGCCGTCTCATTGACTTTCGGTGCCCGTGATGAAATCTTTATTGGTATTGACAGCTCTGTTCCTCCTCACCTTGTTCAGTGAGTTTGAAAACCTGGACAGCACCCATGACAGCATGTTGAAGCAGCGGATGCCTGACCACCACAGCAGCTCTGCCACAACTCTTTAACCTCTCAATTGTTTCTCCTAAAAAACCAAAAGCGTAAATGGGGGGCAAATGGAGACTTCTGCCTAATGTTTTAGATTTTTCTCTTGAGAAGTACACAGCAAAAATATCATTTTTTAATCAATAGTTTTGTCTGGTTTTCTAGTAGTAATATAAAATATACTACCATTCCTAAGTTTTCTGAATGAAGTATATTATGCTTACCAAGGCTGCATTTATATGAAAAAAATAATGTATTTTTAAAAAAGAAGAAACCTTACTGACCCTAAACTTTTGAGTGGTAGTGTAGTTAAAAATAAAGATAATTAAAATGATTTTAATTTAGTTTATTTTTCTTATTCCATTGGCAAATAGTTTATTATTATTATTATTATTATTATTAAGCACACATCTTACTAAATAGAGATATGTTTATTTAATGAAAAGTTCTTTGCCAGTGCATGGAATAAGAAGAAAAAAACTCAATTCAATGTGTTTTCTTTGAAAACAAGTCTACACAAGTTTGTTTCTCAGGAAAATGTTTTTATATATAAATGTTTAGACAGTAAAAACATTCTTAATATTTAATGAATATGTTTGTTTCATTATTTATAGCATTTAAAAGGAACACTTCTCATCAAATTTATCCAAGATTAAATCTTCTGAGCATTGCTATCCATATTAATTGTATAGCTCTATACTGACTGCATAACAACAAATGTCTCTATTCTATTTTTTAATTCTCAGAGGGATTTTAGGAGAAACATCTGAGACTGTATACACTTTAAAGAAACAACTGAGAGCTCTGGTCCTCAGAGCTCTGAAAGAACAACCACTGAGCAATACAGCGCTCCTCTGGGTCCTGTCCTACAATATCATTATATAAACCCAAACCCCTCAGCTCCGTGAAACAATACTTTTAATGTTTTAGTGTGGTTAAAGTTGATGTATCAGACCTTGCAATGACAAACACAGGCTTAGCTGTGCTTTGCTTTCACATCCATTACAGTAGAATCAGCATTTCAAGGTGAGTCTAGCCATATATGAGCGATGTCCTTCCCTTTGAGTACATGCTGCTTGCAACTGTATTCAAAAATACTATATATCTCAGCAAAAATATAGACTTAAGGCCGCCTGACCACCACACTACGTTTCCTCACAGTTGTCATGAATTGTACCATTGCCTTATGCGCTGTCATGTTATGCCAGAAGTGGCGCATGCTGGCACATTTGAGTGAAATGTGAACCTGTTCTCACTGAGCAGACTCTCTTTTACACGTCTGGGCCAGAGCGATCGTCTCAGTGCTGTGGCTGTGTGTGTGTGTGTGTGTGTGTGTTAGGGGACCAGAGTGTTCGCTGTCACCTCCCTGCTGAAAAGAAACAGACAAATAAGTTCAAACTTCATGGCCTAGTTCTGTTTCGCTGTGCCTGTGACCTGATTCCAGTGAGCCGGCCAGTGAACGTGTGTGTTCTGACTGCTGTGTGCAGGAGAGGTGAGTGTGTAGCGCTCTGAGCTCACAGACGTGTTTTCCCATCCCACTGCTGCTCCACTAATGTAAAACAGGCCGTTTGCAGCTCACTGTCAAAGCTCAGGCTGCACTCATTACTGTATACGTGTGTGTGCATTCATTACGAAGTGTGTTTTAGTGCTTCATGTGATCTCTGTGCAGTGCATGCAGCTCAATTCAGTTTGTTTTGGAAGCCCAGGCACTGCACACACTGTATAAAGGCTGAGTGATGTACAGAATATATATTTCTGATCAATTTGCACAATATGTTAGTACCTTTTTGCTTATTGAGCATTATTGTAGTTTTTTTTTTTTAATTTAGAGCTTTAATACTTCTGTTCAGCAAGGATGCATTAAATTGATCAAAGTTGACAGTAAAGAAAAAAAAAACATTTCATATCAAATAAATGCTGCTCTTTTCTACATTCTATTCATCAAAGAATCTTGAAAAAAGTATAATTTTCTACAAAAACGTATATTAACATTGATAATTATAAAACGGGTCTTGAGCATCAAATCAGCATATTAGAATGATTTCTGAAGGATTATGTGACAATGAAGACTTCAGAATAAATTACAATAATTAATATTTTACAACAGAAAAAGTTACAATTCTGATCATATTTCAGAATATTACAATATTTTTGATTAAATAAAAGCAGCCCTAGTGAGCATAATAGACTTCTGTCAAAAACATTTAAAAAATCTTACCGACCCCAAACTTTTGAATAGTAGTGTATATCAGTCGATATTGGATATTTAGTTGTGAATTCTCATTTTCCTTATTTTTACATTTAGATTATCTTTGCTGTCATCATAAAATAAAATAAAAAAAATAAAAAAAATAAATAAATCAAAATCATTTAATAACACTGGTAAACAATCTTTAGCTAATCTTAAAATTATCTGTTTTCCATACTGTACATCATAAATGTTAGTTTAGTTTATATAGACAAATCACTAGAGAATTTTAATATTTGCCATGTATCAATTGTTGGCCATAACATGAAAATGATTATCAGCTCAATATTATCATTAGTTGACTCTTAGAAAGTCAGGACACTGAGAAAAAATAAACATAAATATATGTAAATAAATGTTAAAAAATGTTGCTTTTGGATTTAAGCTGTTTAGTTTCTCTGAGTGAAACAAAACCATCCTTTTCAGAGAAAATACTGAAAATGATCAGGATATAATTGAAGAGTTCAGATGCAAAAGCCTCTAAGTGCCATATGAAATTTTCTTCTAAAATGGGCATTTTTTTTAATCAGGCTCCTACATTTAGGTTCAGTTATTTTACTTTAATTGCATAGAAAAGGACCTATACATTGCCATTAGAGTAAAATTACTGAACCTAAAAATAGGAGCCTGATAAAAATGCTCATTTTTAGATTAAAATTTCAGATGGCACTTAGGCTTCTGCATCTGAACTCTTCAATTGTTTTAGTTATATAACCGCGTATGCCCTTGAAAACCATAATCAGAATAAAAACATGATTAAACTCTTTTAAGAACCCATCAGGGCTTCAATGGTCCCCAGCGGGGACTGAACTGTTTGAATTTGATATTTTAGTTGCTAAAAGCCTGCTTTTCGGTTATTCTTTGCTTTTCAGGCATGTGTTTTGAATTCTGGCATCCTCTCAGTGGTTTTCAGGTCCACAGGGCCTGTGGATTATATGATGATTATGATCCTAGAACCAGGGCAAACATTCTCCTCGCACCTCTAGAAGGGACAAGCCGAGTGTAATCCAATAAATAACACTGTGAAAATCGAAGCAGTCAGCAACATCTAAAATAAACCACCAAACACAGGTGAGAAAGACCAGCAGACAATGAATAAAATTGAATTCCTGCTTGATTAAATGAGAATTTTTTTTTTTTACAGCATTCGTTGAAGAAGATGAATGCAAGTCGATTTCATATTTCCCCTCGGTTTTTCATTCAAACTTGTCATTTTCTTCCTCATCAGTGACTTGTCACCTACACATTTGTCTGTGTACATTTACATATGACCTATTTTAGGTTTGATAATGAAAGCAAAGTGAGTGTGTGAGCATGTGAAGGTGCTGGTGTGTGAAGTTGTGAATATGTGTAAGCGTGTGTGTGATGCACTGGCAGTGTCTGGTCCTGTTCTGTTGTTAACAAAGAGCATTTAATTAGGAGTCTGTTTATCTCTCTCCTCCACTCTCTCATTCCTCTGTTGAAATGTTGGGAAGGGTGTGAAAACAAGCTAAAAATAAGAGCCCGAAGGAGGAAAGTCACAGTGGCACGTTAATTGTGCCGGTTAAAAGTGGCATACAAAATATAGATTTAGAAAAATGGAGGAGAGTAGAGGAGGAGGAAAAAAAATTCTTTAACATCCTTTAACCTCGTCATTCTACCTGATGGAGAGCCACTAAAGCAAAGAAAGATTTTTTTTTAATATCTCCAAGCACCTTTCTGACCTACTTTCCTCTTTTGTTGTTCTCCTGCGAGTCTGTGTACTTCTGCTTGACATTTTTGAAAAGGAAACTCAAACACGCTTTCCACAGCCTCAGTGTAACTCACTTCCTCTCTGATGAAGTCAAGGAGTCGGGAAAACAAGGCGAGTTTAACTGAGAATGAGACTGAGTGTTATTCTCAGGGGTGGCTCTGCTTTTACATGCTGGAATGGAATGTTATGGAAGCCTGATTTCACCTCAGTGTAAAAAATGTAAAAATGTAATTATGAGGTACAGTTTAAAATTAGAAATAATGTCACACTGTGAGATAAAGCCACTTTTAGAGATTTAGGCCCAGTTTCACAGACAGGGTTTAGACTAAGCCAGGATTAGGCCATAGTTCAATTAAGACATTTAAGTAATTTTTATAAACATGCTTGGAAAAAAAAACCATTACTGGGGTGCATCTTGAGACAAAACAAAGGCACTGATATGTTTTAAGATCTGTCAGTGCAAGTTTATTTCAGTTGAAACAGCTCAGACTTACATTTTAGTCTAGGACTAGGCTTAAGCCTTGTCTGTGAAACCGGGGGATGAAGTTTGTGATATTTTAAGTCACAATAATGAGAAACATAGTCACAGCTGGGAGATATAAAGGTTTTTTTTTAACTAACTAAAAACTAAAATCATTTAAAAAACAAAACATCATCTTCATACTTAAACATTAACTGAAAAATATTAAAATGTAAATGTTTTGTTTAAACAAGTTGCCAAAGAAGCAACATTTCTCATTTTTGTTTAGTTTAAGTTGAGCTAAAATAACAAAAACTAAAAACAAAGCTTAAAAGTATGTATACATATTAAAAAAATATGTAAATAAATAAAAAAGCACATAAATAAATACTAATAAAAATACAAAACACAATAAAATTACTAAAACTTTAACTGAAATTGCAATGAAAGATATTCAAATAAAACCTAATTCAAACTACTTACAAACTATTACTGATACTAAAGTAACTTTAATTTAATTAACATTAACTAAAATAACATATAAAAAAGAATAGACGTTTTATTTCATCTAGTTGCCATTGCAACATTTCTGTTCATTTTTGTTTAGTTTAAGTTGAACTAACATAACAAAAAAAGTATACAGTAAAAAGACAGTATACAGACATATTAAAATTAAATAAATAAAAAAATTAAGACTAATAAAAAAAATACAAAATAAAATTACTAAAACTTTAACTAAAATCATAATGAAAGATATACAAATAAAACCTAATTAAAAAATAGCTGACAAACTATAATAGTATATTAATTATACTAAAGTACCACATTTATTTATTGATATTGATTTTTGGACTGCTAGTTTTAGAACTCTTCAGTTGTTTGTAGTTTGAACAGCAAAAGCCCACATAAATACGATTTTTAGCAAATCTGATTAAAATCTGGTTTTTAAAATGCATTTCAGTCTTATCAAATTGCAAGTTCAGGGTTTTTGGTCATTAGTGATGCAGCATCACTATAACATCATGCACAGAGTTAAGAAGCGTCTGCAGATGTCTGAATTCATTTACAATATATGTACAGAACTGTGAATGAGTTTTTTTTTTTTTTTTTTTTAAATCTGCCCTCTTTCAGCAACGACAATCTTCTATGTTTCTTGGCGTTGCGTTGGCACCTAATTCATTACTATGGCAACCAAGAAGATATTGCAAAATGACAGTGCGGACAGTCCTAAAGTTTGGATTTGGGAATTGGGTGCAGTATGAACATAATGAAAAATTGAAGCCAGAGACAATTTTAATGTTTCATGTAATTATCGACTTTCTCTCCAATGTTCCAGAAACATGTTTGATTTCATATTGAAATCTCTGACTTTTTATTGTATCTTGGCAAATCTGGGCACCGTTTGAGACATCGAAATCTATTTTGAAACTGTAAAGGTGACGCATATGAGATTACTAGAGCCTTTTTATCAGGAGTTTCAATTTTTATCTCCATTTAATCATTTCTGTCTTGAAGAAACAATTGAGTCTATGAAGGTCTGTTTCTCAGTACATGTCTGTCTTAGAGAATAAGAACAATGTGAAAGGAGATCTTGTGATTTTCTGTCCTGAGGGAGACTGCATTGACAGGGCACACGGTGTCTCTGACTGATTCCAGACTGATAGCCGAGCAAATGTGAGAAAGATCTGCTTCAATTCATCTATTCTTGACAGAGGAGTCTGAATTGACTTGTGTGGATGTGTGGAGTGGACAAAAAAGTTGTGAAGTGACAGGACTCAAAAGTTTCAGTCAGTGAAAGGTTGGCCAGCACCGGTTTCTTTAGGCTAGAGGCTTGTACTTTCTTCATTTTGTGTTTGGTTTTGATTTGCGGCCCGTCGGGTTTGCTTCACTCAAACAGAGGGTTTGAAAGTGACTGCCTGGTACCAAGAAGAATTATTCATAAACAGTCCCACTAATGAGCTCTGTACAAGAGCACAGACTATGATTCAAACAGAATGGTAGCTAGGAGGTTTGACCGAATGCGAGTGATAAACTAACATCTCCACCCCTCAGAGACTCTTCAGAAAGCAATTACAAGAGCTCAGGCACTTCATAACCAGTCAAAAAAACCTGTACGTGTCTGTATGTCAAATCATCAATTCCCCCTGGGATCATTAAGATGTTTTATGGTATATTCAGAACTGCCAGAAAAGACTAAAAAGCCTTGAAACTCTTCATCTCCTGGTTTATAGCCTCTCCAAGTTGTCTATCTGCTTTCCAAACAGCTTGTGTTAATCATGGCTTAATTCAGAGTCCATGAAGACATTAGATGACTGCTGTGCCGGTCATTTGCCTTTTGGGCAAATGGAACATTAACAATCTGTCTCTGAGGAGTGAAAACTACAGAAAAATCAAAGCTCAGTGCCTGTAATCTCCACTGTCCTCATTTAGCATTTCACCGAAGACAAAAATGTCTCTCTTGAGGTTAATCAACAAGTAGATTATCCGAAAGAAAAAAAAAATTGCTTAGTGTTTTTTGTATATATATAGATCAGTTGTTCTCAATTATAGACGGTAAAAACAAGTTGTGATATAGTAAGAGTATAAAATTAATGTGGACAGCATAATTCAGATAATTTGATAATTTGATCTGTTTGGGACTTGAATTAAACATGCATGTAGTTTAAATGTATGATTTGTTAATGCATTAAACAAAATATCAAACCACATGGCATTTAGTTAAAAAAAAAAAAAACTTTTCAAGTAAAACGTTTCACAAAAATACATGTTTTTTAGGCTTTACATCATAAAACATTAGATCATTTGCAGATGCCACTTGATTTTGTTATTTTAATGAAATTATGTTATGTGCATACCAGATATACTGTATTATTAATAATAAGCATAAGTGAGAGGAAGACTGTAATCTAAAATGAAGTTTTATTGCAAGAGCTTTAGAAAATACCGGATTGTCTGGTCTCAGTCTTTTGGATGGTGGACCTCCATCTTCTGGGTGGAGCATGTAGAACAGACGCACTTTGTTGGCGTGTTTCTTGCTCTGTTGCGTGTGAGAAAGAGACAGAAAGACAGAGTGAAATTAACACATAATAATCCAAAGTGTTCCCACTTAATTTGGCATGAATGAAACATATCTTTATGCAGGGAAAAGACAGACACCCAGTAAATTCTGCAATATTTAAATGAATACATATTATCAACCATCAATGGAAAGGATTACACTGGACAATCAATCAATTAATTAAAAAAAAAAACATGACATACTTTTCTTTTATAAAAGGAAGCATCAATTGATATAATAATTTTGAGGCATACTTTTGGTTCCTGCTGAAATTACTCAAAGTTCTCAAAAGAAATTTTGTGTTTGTATACTGTATGGGACAGAGCATTTGAGGTTGCTTGTTCCCTCTAGCTGTTATTGATTTGTAGTGTCTGTGCAGTTCTGACAATCATCTTACATGTACTATATACAGTATATGCCCTGAGTTTTTTCTTTCTCTGTCAAACTTTGCAGTGCTTGCAAAGCTGCACTGTATTGATATTCTTAAAACATTCTGGTTAAAAAAACTCCATTCAAACTTTGTAATCTTCTGCCACAGCTGTTATCAAGTTTTGGGTTTGTACAGTAGATCAAAAGTTTGAAAGTTTCTTACTTTTAAAAGGCGAAAGTGCACTTTTTACTACCACTTCTAGTTAGTATTTTTTTTTTATAAACTGTATTAATGTGACAATGTAGGCCTATTTATAAATAGCCAATCTTATATATCACACTTGCCTGTGATTCAGAGATAAACATGATAAAAGTGATACATTTTATTATTTATTTGCATTATTTAATTTTCATATTTTGTTTTTATTTATTTATTTTTTACATTTTATAATCGTAAGGCCTTATGTCATAGACGCTGACTTCTATTTTCATACTGAAATATAATTAGGAATATTAATCTTACCTCTCATTTTGCCTTGCCTAGAAGACAATTTAAGTAAAAAGTGTTGCATTTAACCCCATTTTCTCGTGCTGATTCTTGTGTGCAGCCGACTGAAAATAAGACGTCTGTTGAGTGTCATGACAACAGAATGCAGGATTTTATTTACTCTGAAACAACACACCAGCTTATACTGTTCTTTTGCTACTTTACAAGCACTAATATTTACTTCATATATGAAGGAAACAGACAGATAGACAGACAGACAGACGGACAGAGAGACGAGAGACAGACAGATAGATAGACAGATAGATAGACAGATAGATAGATAGACAGACAGACAGACAGATAGATAGATAGATAGATAGATAGATAGATAGATAGATAGACAGACAGACAGACAGACAGATAGATAGATAGATAGATAGATAGATAGATAGCATACACTACAGTATAAATGTGTTTGTGTGTGTGTGTGTGTGTGTGTGTGTGTGTGTATATATATATGACGACAGGAGAAAGGCCTTGTGACGGCATGGAGAGACAGCTGGCAGGAGGGAATAGACCCCAAGGGGACGGTCATGGGCTAGCTACCCACGACCGTAGTTTCCATAGCTTCTTAGCATATGGAAACGCCCGTTATGGCTACGAGTACACAACAGTAGAAAATACCCTTAGAGTCTGCGAGAGCAAGGGTGCAAGAAGACTCATCGGCTGATATTATGGTAACAGATCTTGGACCGGAATTGATTACGAGTAAGAAAAGCACAGACCAGGACAGCACCACAGGAAATGTCGTAGTTATGGCAGCAGAAGCAAACCACACACTGCAGACTTGTGCCTGCGGATGGAGGAAAGTTACGTCATATCATGGGCTGAGGATTCATCAGGGGAGGAGAATGTATGTGTGTGTGTGTGTGTGTGTGTGTGTGTGTGTGTGTGTGTGTGTATGTGTGTGTGTATGTATGTATATATGTGACTCCTTGTGCAAACAATAATCTCACTGGATTATTACAATTAATGTCAAAAATAATGTTTGGAAATGTAAACTGATATTTCCTGCTGACACACTACAGCAAAAGATAGAAATATCTGACTTAAAACCATTTTTTGTTGGTGAAAATACTAGTGGCCTAAGACTTTTGCACAGCACTGTATATCCCCAGCAGGACTGAAGGACAGCACATGTAAGGCCTGCTGTTTTTCCGTTGGGCTGTTAAAGAGTAACTGAATGTGTGTTCTCCATACGTTGATCAGTCACGTATGGAGCTGCTGAGTGCTGTCCTCATGTGTCCTCGTCCTTGCAGGAGTAGTTAAGAGCGCTGAAACAGTCAAAGCTGACCTTAACCCGGGTAAAGAGGACAGCCATTCCGGGTGAATGACCTGCATTATTGACTACAGTACAAAAGGTACAGTTATTTATAATATCATGTTAAAGATTCATGAAAAGCTGTATAGCAATTACTAAACATTGTATTTTCCTTTACTTATATTTAATGCATATACAAAGCTATAAGGTAATTATATATAATAATATATTTTATCAGCTATTGGGCATAACATAAAATAAGCTAAAGTATGTCACAAAATGTATATATTACTGCATATAATATAGTTCACAGGGTTATTATAGTTAACTAAAACTATAACAAAATATTTTCCTTGCTTGAACTGAGACAAAAAAAAAATATATATATATATATATATATATATATATATATATATGTAAAAAATATTATTATTATTTAATTTTTACTTGTATTATAGTTCTATGGCTTTTGTTTTAATTTAAGCTATTTAATTTAAATGTATATTTATTTTACTTTTTATGTTTTATTTATTTCCAGTTAGTAATTTAACTACTTAAGCTTAAATTTATTTCAGTAGTTTCCAAAGGCAACATTTAGCTTAAGTTTTTTATTTATATTTTTTGTAAATATTTATATTTTATTTTATTTGCCATTTAAATTTAGTTTAACTTGATATTCTAAAATAACTAAAACTGAAATAAATATTAATAAAAACATTTATACATATTTAGTGATTATATAATAATAATAATAATAATAATAATAACAGACATTAATCAAATTGCTAACACTTAAATTTAAAGTGTTAGTGAAATGTTAAAAATAAAATGAAAACAGAAAAATAAAAACCAGTACAAATATTAATAAAATCTAAAATAGTATCTCAGTTATACTAAAATAACACTGGTGTGTACATAATATAGTGTGTTTTAAAATGCATATTTAAGGAAAGCGGAGAGAATATAAAGGATGATGACATGAAGTCCAAACATTGCTGATCTTTCTAATGCAGGCTCTGCAAATGTAGGGCACTGAATGAAACCCTCAGAATGACTTTGATCTGAGGCTGAAGGACTCAAAGCCGCTGTTAGAAAAGCGATGTTGAGGGAATCCCGAGACGCCAGCGTTTGTTAGAGAGAAACTCTGCTGCTAATGAGAATCACTAATTATTCTGCAGTCAGAGAACCAGGAGGAGGATTTAGAAAACTATATGCAATAAGAAAACAAAGCTAATATGAGACACAAATTGTTTTTTTTTATATTTATTTTATTTCAGCCACCCAGCAATGTCCTCGATTTACCATGAATACCCTAGCAACCATTCAGAACACCTTAGCAACCACATAGCCTTTGTTTTTATCTTGATTTTAGTGTTTGGGTTTTTTTGTATTCTTCTTTCATTTTTGTTTTTTCTTACTATTATTTAAATAATACTATTATTTAATATTATTTGTATGTTTTAATTTAAATATAACTATTTAGGTTCAGTTTTATTGTTTATTTCATTTATTTCAAGGCAACATTTCTCATTTTCTTGTAGTTTCAGTCAGTTTTTTATCTAATATTATTGCGTTGATATTTCTGTGTGTGTGTAGTTTATATACTGTGTATTTCATATAGAGAGAGAGTTTATTTTATTTTGCTTAATTTTGTATTCTTTATATTCTTATATTATAGTTTATATTATTATCATTAATATTTTGAATGAGCTTTTATCTCTATTTTCAGTTTTCAATTTAATTTTTGTTTATTTCTTGTATTTTCTTTCTTATTTTAAATATTATTATTTAGGTTTGATTTATTTTTTTCACTTTTTAATTTTTATTCCTGTGTAATTAGTAATGTTTTATGTAATATTTGTATTTTATTTCATTTCAGCTTATTTTATTTTATTTTAGGTATTTACTTCTGGTTAGTTAGCAAGTTTTTCCATATAATATTTATATTTTACTTTATTTCAGCTTTATTTCAGTTAACAAAAAATGTATGTACTCAATTTATTTTAGTATTTTTATCTACTATTATGGTTTTTGTTAATATTATTACTATTTAAATTAGCTTTCATCTTTATATTTTCAGCTTTCATTTAAATTTTTTCCTTCCTTAATTTTTTTTATTTAGGTTAAATTGCTATTTTATTTATTTCAAATTAGTAATTTCTATCTAATAATTAAATTTTATTTTATTTCAGCTTTATTTCAGTTCAATCTAGTTTTTGTGACCAACCATAACCCTGCCATTCACATACTATCATAAACTCTCATGTGCACATCCACTAAATAATCTGTCTGAAGTTGCATTTTAACATAATCCTAACAGGTGCCACATATTCCACTGTTTTGCAGAAGTATAATGTGAGGAAAGCAATCATAAGACGGGTTTCATCACCATGGGAACAACTAAAATGATTATCTTCAAATGCACAATTTCAGAAAAACCACTGCAGTGCCTCAATATGTGATTCTTTTATACAGATTTGATGAGAAAATCATCTTGATGTCTTTACTTTTTATTCACATTTAGTAGATGCATTAAATTGCTGCATTAGTTACTGACCAGCTATTAGAGGAGGATGTAAATAATGACAGAACTGGAGTGAACTGCTGCTTTAAGAAAGCGAATGGCATCAGTGGTGTTGTTTTCTGCTGTTTTCTGTGTTCAGCTGGCAGCGAGGTTCATTTCTCGTTCGGCTGATGATGGGATGGATATTGCGCCACACACAGAACAGCAGAGCTTTAGACATCAGGATTAATGTATGGACAGAGAGACGCGCTGAGAAACTGTCTTGAGTATAGATGATGTATGTCAGAGCTGTTTGTGTGCAGATCTGCTCTGATCCGGGTTTGTTCTGCTGAACGGCGTCCTCAGATGAACTCACAGCCTGATAGACGCAGCAGGAGAAAGAGACGCTTCACCCAACATACTGCTGCTGCGTACAGAGAGACTCAGAGAGACTGAGAGAGAGACACTGAGAGACACTGAGAGAGAGACTGAGAGACTGAGAGAGAGAGAGAGACACTGAGAGAGAGACTGAGAGAGAGAGAGAGACACTGAGAGAGAGAGAGAGAGACTGAGAGACTGAGAGAGAGAGAGAGACACTGAGAGAGAGAGAGAGAGAGACAGAGAGACT
>JAFVLL020027822.1:0-19835 GCA_021397915.2 Tor tambroides
GTCTTTGCTCTAATATGCATTTTCAGCTGTTAGACCTTTTATTAAGACGTGTGCCTTTCCAAATCATACCCATTCAACTGAATTTGCCACAGGTTTGCATCAGTCAAAGTGTGGTGATATTTACAAACAATATTAATGCTCCTGAGCTAAATTTCAACTGTCCCAGATAAGGGTATGAATACTTATGCAATGGAATCATTTAAGATTTTTTTATTTTTAATAAATTTGCAAAGATGTTAAAAAAAACCCTGTCATTTGCTTTGTCGTTATGGTGTAGATTGATGTGGGGGAAAAAAGTAATTTAAAGCAGTTTAACATAAGGCTGCAACATAAAACGTGAAAGAAATGAAGGGGTTTGAATACTTTCGCAAGGCACTGCATATGTGTGTATATATGTATGTGTGTATGTAATAAATATATATATTACATATATTTATTATATATATTTAATCCTTATCCAGTAATCTGAATAACTGGAAAAGCACTGATGTATTCTGTTATAGCCTTGTTAGTGCTTAAGTTACTCAACTCCTTTACTAGACACTTATGTTTGTATGTGAAATTACATATAAGATTCTTAAGGATACTGGTGTTGTCCTTAAAACCAAAATCGAATCATTTGACCCAGCCTTGATAGAACCGGGTTGGAGCGTCCAGTTCTGGCATACAAAGACACTTTTGTCAAAGTCTGTGAATAAAAGGAAAGGCTTTGGTTCTACATCATACCCTCTGGAAACTTCCGCGGCCCCTGTCATCTTCGAGCCACCAGAGTTGCCTGGATTCAGTGCCAGTGAGCTGACCGCTGGCCTCCAGAAGTCTGCTGCAAGTTTTCAGATACTCAAGGAATGAAAAGTCCTCTTGTGCGAGGCGTAGCCCAGCCGATGCAGTCCTTAAACAATGATATCATTTGTAACAAGGGATTTGCCAAGGCACACCCCGAAATTGTTGCTGATCACAGAAAAGCCTCATTGATTTTGATTGGTGAATGCATTCTTCTTTGAATGTCAGCCTCTTGTTTTCGAAATGAGCCGTTTTTGTGGTTGGATGTTGCTCAGATTTGGCAGCATCCTGCTTTTTTGATGTGCCACACGTTTTATTTGTCTGTGTGCACCATCTTTAGGTGTTTTCACATGATTGCATCATTTGTTTCCCTCTGTTACGGTTGTTTAGGGTGAACTTAAACTCAATAACACCATCTGGATGATTTCCACAGCTTAGTGTCAGTGCGACAGTCAAATTATTTAATGCAAGTCGGAAATATCTGGTACTTCACATTTTTTCACAGGGCCTGTTTACAGGGTTGGCATATGATTTCTATTTATGTTTCTAGGTGGTTGCTAGGGTGTTATGGGCAGATTCTTTGATGAAAATCAATGGGATTTTTTTTATTTTTTTTTTTTCAGTTGTACAATTTCATATTGAGTTCTGCATCAAAATGTATTGCATGAAGTTAGAGGGATTGTTCAAATCTCTACCGCAAGTATATGTGACAGATGATTTATGTGATGATGAGTCATAATAATGTATGCCTTAGCAAACAACACTAATAAAGTGTCTTGTTAAGTACAGGTAGCTTCAAGTGGCAAACAAGTGGATTATGAAAGTGTGATTATTAATAGCTCATTGCTTTACTTGGCAAGTGCGGTAAAGAGAGGCGGTTACTTAAATTGAAACAAAATGTCTTCCTGACACTTTTTGCAGACCACTTGTGGCAGTATTTTATTGCACCGTTCATTTCACAATCATTTAACAATTTTTTTTTTTTTTTTTTTTAAATCTTAGTTTTTTTTTAAATTTATTTCTTTTGTTTGTCTTGTTTTGTTTTTTGTTTTTATTTAGTTTAGTTTAGTTTGTCTTATTTTGTTTTGTGGTTTATTTTTAGTTTTCATTTTGATTTTTGTTTTAGTGGTTTTGTTTGTATTTGGTTTTGTCTTGTTTTTGTTTAGTTTTTGTTTTGTCTTGTTTTGTGGTTTGTTGTTTTTATTTTTTTTGTCTTGTTTTTAGTGTTCTTTTTTTTATTTTTTTTTTTTAGTTTTTTAATTTTGCGTTTTCTTAAAGAGCAACACTCAATTTTATACAATATTTAACTTGCTCCATGTCTCTCATCAAGGGGTTCTTGGCCTAAAAAAACGCTGATCTACTATGATACAAACAAAATGGTTTCATTCTGCCCTGAAAAATGAGTGCTTTAATTCCTTGTAGCTGTACTCAGGCATTTTGAAAAATAACCGTTAAAACTGACAAATTTGGACATATTTGAAATGGCAAGCTACTACAACGACAATTAGTTTCCCGTCTTTAGATGATTCATGCTATTCCTATGTTTGGGGAGTATAAAATTAGGTAGTCCGAGCAGCAGGGGAAGACTGTGTTTTTAAAGGGAAGTGTGTTATATCCTCACTGTAAGGGCTTCTGTGGATTGGGCCGATGTTGGCGCCCCTTTTGCCGTCTGCTGCTCTAGCCAGCACCCTTCAACCCATAGTCCTCATCACCCACCAACGCCTGCATGCCAATACAGGAAGACCGTTTTAGTCTCGGCAGCTCAAACAGGAAGTGACTTCATGTTGTGGAGCTTGCTGCAGCTTTCAAGCCAGAGCTACTTTGCATTGAACAGATTGGCAGTCAGCGTTGGTTGACATATTAATGAGGTCAAGGCGCTCAGTGTCATATCATATGTAGTTCACAAGCACACCGCATGCACCATGCTTCTTGTGAAAATAAGGTGGGAGGATTGAACCGGTGTGAATTTCACTGTTACACACAAAGAATGATAGAAAACTGTTGCAAATAGCTGCAGAAGGTATCAAAACCAACGTGCACCACTTTTGAAGTGAACAAAACGGAGCCTGTTTACTTTCTTAATGACCATTCCTGTTTATATTGTACACGAATTAATGGCTCCGATGAATAAAATTAAGGCCCTCATCTTATTTTTGTTATGAAAACAAAATAGGTTGCGAATGCTGTTTCATGTTGACTTTTAAAGCTCTTTTTCTGTTTAAGAATAGATAGGCTAACTTGTTAGATTTCCGCCTACAAATAACTGCTCAGTTGCAGCTACGTTTTCTGTTATGTTGTTCACTTCTAATGTAGAGCAGAAATGTTTCAGGTAAATTTGGTTTCTGCTTCCAGGTGCAGTTTAATTCCTCTAAGAAATCGTCCCTAACTGCCTGCTAATTTAAGTTCAAGTTCAGTTCAGAAGTTTCTTCTCCCTACAAAACTTGTCATAGTGGATAGAGAGCAATAATAACTTCACGTTGATTCACGTTGCTCATCACCACGAAAGTGAATTTTTTTTTTTTTTTTTTTTTACTTCTCATTTCTGCCTTCTGGTGCTCTCAATTCTCAAGCTGTGGTGTGAGTTCATTTTTTCCATAGTAATATATTTTTATTTGTGGAACAGCACAGTTTTATTTAACCTCATGTTAACATGAGGAGACCAAGTCTTAGAGCCAGATCTTTGAGTAAACAGCACTAGATCTAATCTAGTGGCCACTTGGACCAGAAGAATCAGACTGACATGTAAAAATCTGACTGACTAGCCTACTTATCTGAAATCTGTAGACTAGACGGAAAAAAGAAAAAAAAAATAGTTTATTTAATTTCACATATTTAAGGATAAACAATGGCAACAGTCTCCAAAAGTGGATTTACAAAAACCTTAAAAATGTGTGTGTGTACACATACATTTATTCTCAAAACAAGAAGTGACCTAATCTGTGATTATGGCCTATATAGAGTTTGTGAGTATCTAAAAGATGTCAGTCATTGGCCATATAGGTTCATCAGTATATTTAACTTTAGTGTTAGAGGCTTTTCCAAGTGTAAAGTGTTTGTTTTAAGGCTGGCGTGATGCCCTCTGCTAACGCTGAATATTTAACAGGCTTTTTGCAAGCCTGCTTGCTGCTCAGCCCTTCTTCCTGTCTGAGGCATCGGAAAATCTACAGCCGCCACTTCCCCTTTGAAAGTGTGTGTGCTTGAACTGTATTTGCTGGTAAACAGAGTTTGCTGACATGCTCGGTTCGTCTAATTTTGAGTCATTGCTAAAGTTCATTTTCTGTATCTGTATTACTTGTAAATGCTTTTCAGGATTTAGCATTGAAGCGCATGCTTAGTGTTTTTAATGTTATTTGAATGTTTGATTAAATAGTATTGTTATTTTAATTAAAAGTGTATCCAATAATGACTTTCTCTTTTTTTCATTCACAGATCTTTGGCCAGTTCTGGCTGCAGCTGTATGCCTCAGGCTCAGCTCTGATGTTACCAGCTGAAACGGGTCGACTGTGAGAGGACGATTTCCCTCAGCTATGTCTACCTTTGAGGTAACACAAACCTTGAAATGTTGCCATTAGGATATAATGTGAATTATGACTTTATTTCATTTATACAGTGTCCTGTTTGTACATCAAGGGCTTTTCCTTATATTCCCATTCCCCTCTCTAGACGATCTGGCCTCCGGGCACCGAGTGTGTAGCCAGGTACAACTTCCCTGGAACGACCGACCAGGACTTACCTATGTGCAAAGGAGATGTCCTTACTATAATTGGAGTAACTAAGGTAAATTTCTGAAAAGTTAGAATGTCATCATTTATACATCCTCACCCTCAAAATTATCCTTTTAATTTAAAAATGTAAAAGAATAAAACTTAATACACTTAGTACACTACCAATTAAACGTTTGTAGTCAGTAAGATTTTTTTTTTTTTAATGTTTTTGAAAGAACTCTCTGCTGACCAAGGCTGCAATTATTTGATCAAAAATACAGTAATATAGTAACACATTAATACAATTTAAAATGTGGTTGAATAAATTTGAACATATTTTAAAATGTAATTTATTCCTGTGATGCAAAGCTAAATTTCAGCGGCATTACTCCAGTCTTCAGTGTCACGTGATCCTAGAGAGATCATTCTAATCATGGTGCTGGAGAAACATTCTTATTATTATCAGTGTTGAGAACAGTCATGCTTCTAAATATTTTTGTGGAAACTGTGATACTTTTTTTTTTTTTTTTAGGATTCCTTGATAAATAGAAAGTTCAAAAGAACAGCATCTATTAGAATTTTTACAAACATTATAAATGTATTTCCTATGAATTATTGATAAGTTTAATCCATCCTCTCTTTGAATACTGATCCCAGACTGTTCAGTGTTTGTAAAGATTTTAGAGGAAATGTTTGCCAACTAAGTATATTAGGCAGAGTATTTACGCTACTTTTACCTTACAATAATAGGAACTAGTGGCTGCCATGGTCCCAAAAAGTCAGTATTTGCTGAAATACAGTTTTACTGTGCAGCGTGAACATCCTGCTAAATATCTTGTTTTGTGGTTTCTGTAAGAAATTGTCATATAGGTTTGGAATGACATGAACTTTAAATATAAAGGCAACTATTCATTTAAAATTGTTTGTGGGTGCTTCCTTCCAGGATCCAAACTGGTACAAAGCGCAAAACGCAGCAGGACGAGAGGGTACCATACCAGCAAACTACGTTCAGAAGAGAGAAGGAGTGAAATCAGGCGGTAAACTGAGCCTTATGCCGTAAGTACATAGTTCAGTTGCATGCATTTTTTTTGGCTTGTCTTCGCTGATCCTCACTTGAACTACGATAAGAGAGTGTTTGTGTACGTTTCATACATACAAACATTAGCGTGCTATATTTAGCATGTATCACTGATATCATCACAGATCACCTACTACCGTATATCTGTAATAATACACAAATGTCTTCCTGCTTTCCGGTCCACCACAATAACCCAAGGACTCATTTGAATCGGCCAGCTGTTTAAAATAGAAGGAGAAATCAGAGAGTTATACAAATAGCAGCACTCAGGCCAGTGGAAAAAGTCCATCTCTCAGCATCTGATATGCAAAGGCCAGAGACATGCATCACGATTAGGGTTCGGTTGTAAGAGAGCATGTGATATTCTTCAATTACTTGCTGCTTTTAGAAGGAACAATGGATATAATGACGCTGACGTCTCAGCTTTATTTAGCGTGGCAATGCAGCGTCAAGTGAATCCTTCAAACCTGATGTATGGGATCTGGATGTCTGCTTTTAGCCATGTGTAATAGAAGGTTTAGTTTTAGATGTGTTTGGCTTTAGCAGATTCTGACGGTAGCAGTCGTTTTTTTGCCGTCTAGTGCACAGCTTTGGTTTATTTTCGATGGAGTGTATGTATATGTGTGGGTAATTGGGAGATACAGAGAGGATTTTTGTCATGCCAGGGAAGCCACAGAAGGGCCAGGCAAGGTCAGCGCTCCTTTTGGAAGACTGTAATTTAGCTTCCTTTTCTCAGTCTTGTGCACAATATTATGTATCTGAATCAGTGTTTCTCACTCAATTTTCCTGATAGCTGGTCCTAAGTACATACTAAACAAAACAATACTATTTTCTGACACATTTTAATGTTTATAACAAAAAAATACCATTACAACAGCAGTTTTTTTTTTTTGTTTTTAGCATGATTCAAAGTGTTAACTCACAAGTTCACAGTCTTTTTCACTTAAAGAAACGGCTAATAAGAACCAGTATTTTGTGAATTGGACTACATTTATTCGTTTAGTATTTATCCAAACCAAATCTCAAATGAAAATTAATTAAATTTCTTTCAGTTCACACTGCATTTATAGGGCCCTATGAAATCCGTTTTATTTTTTCTCAAATTCCGTTTTATTTTTTTCTAAATTCCATTTTTTCCGTTTTAATTTTTCTAGATTCCGTTTTTTTCAGTTTTAATTTTTCTGGACTCCTTTTTAATGGTCAAATTAAATTGTATTAATCAAAAAGTATGTCTAATTAATTAAAATCATGAAACTTATACAATTTAACATTAATTTATTAAAAGTGTAACAAAAATGACACGTTTAGGGCCGTATGAAATGTTTTATTTTTTTCTCAACTTATGTTTTATTGTTACCAAATTCTGTGTTTTAGCATGTCTAATTATTTGAATGCATACAAACAATTTTTATTTATTCTTGCAGTAGGCTTATGAAATGTTTTTTTTTCCCCTCAGAAATTCTGTGTTGTGTATTTAAATTTTACTGGTTATCAGATGAAGGCATAAAACATTGATTTAATTTATCTCTTAATGAAAATTAAACACATTTAAATTTTTGCCAAATAAAGGGCAAATTTACTATTAAAATTAAAACATGGAAGAAATATTTTGTGATTATTTCTTAAAAAAAATAAAGTTTTATTATTTTTCAACAGTAGTAGTAGTAGTAGCAATATTACGTATATTTTACTAAATATTAGTAATATAGCCTATTTCTGGCACAATGTCTTTAAGTTAAACCGAACTTTTATTTTGACGGGTTGCCTGAATACCTTTAAAGTTCTGTGTGTATATGATTTGACGCTAGTTTTACTCAAATGAAATAGTAAAATGCTCGTGAACTGACTCTCAGATCAGTTTTGGAGATATTGTTCATGTATTTATGTCCTCATTGAGACGGCAGACGCTGAAATCATCGCGAGCGTCACGCGCGCTGTGTATCTGCTCCATTCATACAGAGACGCGCAGAACATGCAGGATTCATATTTAAATCGACTTTTGCGGCTTAATATTTACAGATAGTAGTCCATATCGCGATTTGATTTAAGTGTAATGACCTACTTTTGATTAATTCATCCAAACTTTGACAAATTCCGTGACATTCCGCGTTAAACTGTCAATTCCATTTTTATGACTGGATTCCGCGATTCCGTCGGCGTTTTCTGCATCGCGGAAATCATAGGGCCCTACATTTATACTAAAAGAAATGCTGTATGGTTTTTGTAACGCATTGAATTTTCTACATACAATACCATTTATTACAACAAAGTTCTTTTCTGAATATGATTTATGATTCATGTGTTTTTCAGATTCATGATTCAAAGAGCGACACTGATTCAAAATAATAACTGTCTGTTTGACGTATTCATTAAAAGAACAGGCTCTTAAGAGTCAATCTTTTGTGAATTGGACTACATTTATATTTATTTATATAGCAAACACTCTTATCAAAGCATCACAAGCAGTTTGTTTTAATAATAATAAAAAAAGTATCTCTGGCCTTTTCATTGAATAATGAATCAACGTGTCAGACTGATTCAAAACTAAAACATCTGGGTTCCTGAGTCTTTCTGACTGATTCATTAGCTCATAGGAGCCATTTGTTAGTAAGTGTGCAGTTGTGTAATGCTTACAGGTTTTATGCGGTTCACACTTTATAAACTTCATCAACTGACTGAAAACTATTCTTCATCAGACCACAGCAACACAAAATATGCTTTGATATGACTTGTAAATGATGAACAGAGCAACCACATGTCTTTTATCTGTGGTCACTCAGATGGTTCCATGGAAAGATCACACGCGAGCAGGCCGAGAGGCTGCTTTGCCCCCCAGAGACAGGCCTCTTCCTGGTGCGTGAGAGCACCAACTACCCCGGAGACTACACCCTGTGTGTCAGTTGCGACGGCAAGGTGGAGCATTACCGCATCATCTACCACGACGGCAAACTGTCCATCGATGAGGAGGAGTACTTTGAAAACCTCATGCAGCTCATGGAGGTGAGGGTTACTGGCTTATGACCTGGTTTAAGTTTAAGTTGTTGTTTTCATAGCTAACAGCTCTATTCATGGTCTTATAGATGATTGGTAAAATACTTCTGTAGTCAGCACAGGCACACTCCAAAGTTAGCCCAGCGGGTTGTGAAACCAACAGGCTTCTTCCTGTGAGTCCTCTCACCGCCTCCGTCAACATTTTCAAATTGATCGCCACACACAGATACAAAAATAGCCCTAACAGGAAGTCAGTCCACATCAGACGCGCTGGCTACAGAGATGGGGCAAGCATTTACGATAGACTCCAGGAAACAATTTTTTACATGCACACCTTGTGCTTTGAGGTCAAAGGTTCAGTCCAGGCTTGCTGGAGGAAGTGACACTGCTAAACAAGAGCTGTGAAATGAAGGTGGTGTTTTATGGAAAGTGTGTTTTGTGGGTGTTGTTCGGGAATGAAGGTTTTTTTCTAGTTGAATGTCACACTAAGTCACAGAATGTCCCTTACATATTCATTTACCATTATATTTACATGAAACAGCATACTTCAGAGAAAGCATTTATTTACATAATATAAAAATAAACTGTATGGGTCAAAATTATCGATTTTTCTTTTATGCCAAAAATCATTTGGATGTTAAGTAAAGATCATGTTCCGTGAAGAGATTTTGTAAATTTCCTACTGTAAATATATCAAAACTTCATTTTTGATTAGTAATATGCATTGCCAAGGACTTCATTTGGACAACTTTAAGGCGTTTTTCTGAATATTCAGATTTTTTTGCACCCTCAGATTCCAGATTTTCAAATAGTTGTATCTCGGCCAAATATTGTCCTGTCCTAACAATTTCCATAAATATATATATTTCATTGTGCTTTTTAAGTATATTTTTATTGAATACAATTCATTTATCATTATTTTTAAATGACACTGATTACAAATTTTTTTTTTATTTGTAAGGATATCAGAAGTTAAAGTTAGGGTTTTGTGTAATATAATAATAATAAGAAGAAGAAGAAGAAGAATGATAATATGTAATTTTTATGTATACTAAAAACATATACTAAAATTACTTTTACTTTTCTATAGCAATTTATATTTAATTTAAATTATTTTATTTTATATGCACTATTTTAGCAATCTGCTTTAGTATAATAACATAAAAAGCTTATTATTTAATTATTTTTGCAATTAAATTTTGCTATCTTCACATCTCACGCCATATCAATGGGGTTTTAATACTTCAGAATACATACAGTAGCTGTCTTTTGTATTTTAGGAGGTGGATCGTCATGAGAGGATCATCGTATTTTGGGGTCCTTGATATGAGAATTTAAAAATCCCTTTATAATGTAATAAGGAGATATTAAAATTTTCTTAGGCAAGCAAGCACCACTTAAATTTTCATGTGCAAATCCACTTTGGCAGCCAACATACAAGCTTTTTATTGGCTGCCAGAGTGTTGCTATGTGGTTGCTAAGGTGTTCTGAGTGGTTTTAGCGTGTTGCTGTGCAGATCATAGGGTGTTCTAGGTGGCTGCTTACTGGCACAAATCAGAAGAACCCATCCTTCATATTCTGGGCATTGCGCACCTTTTCTCAAACAGGCCTCATCATTTGAGGTGACATTCAAGCCTGTAGCCTGATGAGTGCACCGCTAATGAAAAGAGAGGCTTAAAAAGAACCGATTTACATAGATGTAGGATGTAAATGACTCGTTTGTATAATTTTACATATCTTTTTTTTATTATTATTATTGTTCCACTGTCCATTGGCCTCATTAGAGACGGTCTATGAGATTAACCAGTGATCCGCTCTCGGTTAAGTGTTGATGGATCTGCTCTGGTTATTTTCGATTGGGTCTGGGTGACTTTAGTGGTCAGAGGCACTATGGGTTCCTCAAGTCTCTCCTCACCCTTTCTATTACGGAATTCCACACATTCTTTAGTGTAATTTTGGCTACAGTCGCCCTCTCTCTCTTTCTCCCACCCTTATAGCCTCAGCTGAACAGTTGTGCTCTTTCCAAAGAAGAGGACGAGTCTTAAACAGTCTACAATAAGCCTTTATGTTCATAGCGATTAAACTACCGCAGATGATATTCTTCCCACAATCCACTCGATAAAATTCATCAGAAAACCAGTGGAGAGATATTCAAAACAAAAGCTGCAAATTGATACTGTCCACTGTCGTCTGTAATGGCTCATTGTGACACGTTAAATGTAACCAATTTAAAAAAAAAAAAAATACAGTAAAAGTGACAGTAAAGACATTTATAAAGTTACAAAAGATTTCTGTTACAAATAAATGCTCTTTTGAACTTTCTATCCATCAAACAATACTGAAAAGAAAAAAATGTCATGGTTTCCACAAATATATTAAGCGGTGCAGTGTTTTCAATATTGATATGAAATGCTTCTTCAGCATCAAAAAACCCCATATTAGAATGATTTCTAAAGGATCATGTGACACTGACTGGAGTAATGATGCTGAAATGTTAAAGTTTGCAATATTACTGTTTTTACAGTATTTTTGGTCAAATAGATGGAACCTCGGTGACATATTTCATTAGAAACATTAGAAAGATCTTACCGACCACAAACTTTCGAACATTACATAAAAATGTTTAACAATATTGTCATTTATGATGGTTAGTGACTCTAGAAACATTGTGTGTTACCGTGGTAGTTTTTGTCAGGCAAATTATCAATACGTCCAAGAATTACTGCAGTTTTTGTTGGAGTGTAGACATGCAAATGTGTTGTTATTTTGAGCGCGCGCGTTACAACGGCGCAGTTCCTGGAACAGTTGATAAGGAAGTGACAAAGAGGAAACGAGTGCAGGTTCCAGATCATTTCAACAGCCCAATCGATGCCGTTTCATTCATGCAACAATATTATCTCGTCGTCTGGCCTCACGGTTATAGCGTCCATACATATACAGTAGAACCACAAACACGTATTTCAGCGCTGAAATGATAAGAATGCAGGCGCCTGTGTGGACTTGTTCATCTGAGGAGAGGAAGCTGAATCAATAAAACCATACGTATACAACAGCGACCTCTGCTGGCCATCACAGCTTACTGCGTTGGATGTGCTTATTCTTAAAGAGTTAGTTCACCCAAAAATGAAAATTCTGTCATTAATTACTCATGTCGTTCCAAACCCGGGTTTGGAACAACATGAGGGTGAGTAATTAATGACAGAATTTTTATTTTTGGGTGAACTAACCCTTTAAAACGTTTTAAAAACTAACGATAACATTACATTGTATTTCATGAGTTATCGTCTATTTAAATAGCACGTTCAAGCCTCATTTACTTTTTACAGTCATAAAGTGCATTTATTTGCGTCTTGATTTGCATAATTCAGTCAAATGTTCATTTGTTTGAATTTATTGTATCATGGTATTTACATTAAGTAACATTTTACCATAATATCTCCATGGTATATCGTTTGTAAATTAGCTTAATTTGTTTTTGTGTGTGTTTTAACAGCACTACACTAATGATGCAGATGGACTTTGTACCAGACTTATCAAACCTAAACTCATGGAGGGGACTGTGGCGGCCCAGGATGAGTTCTCGAGAAGTAAGATACTTATTGACTATACTCGCGTGGGAATTTGTTGATTTATAGAGAATTAAAATGCTGTGTGGCTTCAGGGTTTGTTTTGTGAAAGAGATTTTAATAGAATAATTCATCTTTCTTTTCCACAGGTGGCTGGGCTCTGAATAGAAAAGAACTGAAGCTCATCCAGACTATTGGAAAGGGAGAGTTTGGAGGTACACATCCTTTTTTTTTTTGGTTAAGAAATAACATCCATATCATTGAATCTAAATTAATTTGGTTCAGGGCATTGTTTAGCTTATAAAAATGAACACACATATATTAATAGCATCGTAAACTACCCAGGCAGCCAGTAATTCATCAGAACTTGCAAGTGCTGCTCTTTTTGGTCCTTAGATGTGATGGTCGGAGATTACAGAGGCAAGAAAGTTGCGGTGAAGTGTATCAAACATGATGCAACAGCGCAGGCCTTCGTTGCAGAGGCTTCTGTCATGACGTACGTCCTCCCCGATTGACAGAGAATAAAAAATAATAAGGCTTTTATATTTAAATATCAGTATTCATGTTGATTGTTACAGGCAATTACGGCATAATAACTTGGTACAGCTGCTGGGGGTGATCGTGGAAGAGAAGGGCAGCCTCTTCATTGTCACTGAGTATATGGCCAAGGTCAGTGAGTGACCCAGAGAATAACTGGACGTATACATTTTAAGCTTGTCTTTAAAGCATATAAATCATTATTTGAATGTCTTAATTTCTTTTTTCAGGGTAGTCTAGTGGACTATCTGCGCTCCAGAGGACGTAGTGTTATTGGTGGAGATCGTTTGATCAATTTCTCAATGTGCGTTTCTTTTTAACACATCTTTTATTGTCTTTTTTTTTAAACCTTGGCACTCATCCAGCTTAGTCTTATTAGTAATTGGTAATTTGTCTTATTAGTAAAAATTACTTTATTTTGTAGGGATGTCTGCAAGGCGATGGAATATCTTGAGGCCAATAACTTTGTGCACAGGGATCTGGCAGCTCGTAATGTTTTAGTGTCAGAAGACAACATAGCAAAAGTCAGCGACTTTGGCCTCACCAAGGAAGCATCATCTACTCAAGATACAGCCAAACTGCCTGTTAAGTGGACTTCACCTGAGGCCTTAAGAGAGAAGGTATGTTTCCTGCTTTTGTTTTAATATGTTTAGAGACATTTTAAAATACAGACATTTTAAAAACATCCTCTTTTTTTATTTTATTGCTACCTGTCTGTCTGAAACAGGCGTTTTCCACTAAGTCAGATGTATGGAGCTACGGCATCTTACTGTGGGAGATCTATTCCTTTGGTCGGGTACCTTATCCAAGAATTGTAAGTCTCTTCAAAACATGATAATTATTATTTTTTAAATATTTTTTATTTGTAATTGTAATACAATTCTTATTTCTTTTACCCTAGTGTAAATTAAAACTACTAAAATAAATAGAATATTATAATCAGTACATTTTAATCCAAATTCTATACACCTCAAAACAGAAGCATGACCAATAAAAAGTACATTTTTAATATTATTATTATTATTTTTTTTATAGTTGTATTAATAACAACTATAATAAATAACTACATGTGGCTTGCATGTATTATATTACCATCCAATTTAATGTAATTATTTAAATTTACATATAAATAATTACAGTAAATTGGATGGTAATATAATACATGCAAGCCACAAAAAAAAAGAAACATGGCCAATAAAAAAACGGTAATAGTGAAGTAGTTTTAATAATCTACTTTAAAGTAAAATAGCATATTTAAATCTATACTTTTTTAATTTAAGCTAATAGGTCACCTTATAGCAGAAACTTGACCAATAAGAAATACATTTGTAATTATTATTTTAAATAATAATAATAATAATAATAATCTAATTTAAATTAAAATAACTAAAATAGGATATTAATACTTAAGTCACTTCAAAGCAGAAACATTACCAATAAAAAATATATTTGTGATCATATTTATATAATTTATAATTATATTTTATTTGATATTATTATTATTATTATTATTATTATTATTATTATTATTATTAGTTTTACTATTATTTAATTTAAATTTAAATAATCTAAAAATAAATAATTACTGCATTTTGTAATGTTATTTCTATGTTAATTTAATTTAAAATATTTTTTAGTGTTTTGCAAAATTTCTGCATATACCACATTAAGCCTGTTTCCTACAATTTTAGTATGAAGGCAAATTCTACCAGTAGAGGACACTGTTGTCTACCTCAGCACATTTTTGCTAAGTCGTGGTGTCCTTCATCCTCTGTTCTGTTCTCTGTTCAGCCTCTGAAGGAAGTTGTCCCACGTGTGGAGAAGGGTTATAAGATGGACGCCCCAGACGGCTGCCCGGCGGTGGTGTATGACCTCATGAAGCAGTGCTGGACTCTGGACCCTGTGGTGCGTCCCAGCTTCAGAGAACTGAGACAGAAACTTCAAGATATCATAGCCAATGAGCTGTACCGATAAAAGACAAAAACTAAAGGAAAAACACACGAGGAAGACCTTCACGGGACCATTCTCATTCAGTCTGACCAAAATCTACCCTTAAAGCAGCGAACTTGAAAAACATTAGCAGAATTTTCTTTTGCAAGTGCACTTTTTTTTTTTTTTTTTTTTTTCTACTTTGCATTGCTTTCATGGCTTGATTTTCTTAATTTTGGGGAGGCTGGCCTTCTCTACAACAACTCGCCTCTTTTTGATTTAGAAGATCTTCAGCCTCCTCTGATATGTCCTCATACGCTCCCTTATTTTGGACTTTTGATTAGCATATAGGATTTTCAGCCAAAAAAAGAGAGAAAAATCAGCTAAATATCATCAGACAAGAAATATCATGAGAAATGCTATCTATGACGGCACCCATAAGGCTGGTTGTCTGCAAAATCTTGTAACCAAGAACAATAATTGGCACTTAGGGAGACCGGATGCTCATCCCAAACTGTTTTCCGTTCCAATAGCCAGTGAAATCCACCAGAGAATCATTCTTCCATTTCACAGTGCCTTTACGCCAGAAGTCTGTCTTGCCCCAGAGCTTGTTTTTTTTTTTTTTAAATTTGTTTTAATACGTTGTTTAGACGCGCTTGAATTTCCTGCTGTCTTGCTCATCTTTTCAAACATGCGTCAGTCTGAGCCTCAAAACCAGAAAGGATGAATATAAACATTGTGGGCCTTTATGGAAGCTGGATTGCTTTAATTAAAAATAAAAAAATGTAAAAATAATAAAACTGAGAAATTATACAAAAAGGCCTCAAATACAGATTTGAGAAATATTTGTGATGTATGTTGACTTTTGTGAAGGACTTAATTTTATCTTAGTGCTTTTCATATTTTTTTCTTTGCTGCCATATTTCAGAAGAAAAATCATTCCACCTGAACAGTTTGATTAAAAACAAAAGATAAATATGATAAATAAAAAGGCTGCCAAAAAGCTTTGAATGTGTGTTTGTGCGTTTAAATGTAACTGTACGGTCTTTCAACTTAAAGGTCAGTCAAGGAAACTGTAAATGCACCCAGAGAGGAAACGCGTCATCTATACAAGCTTCTGCCTGTTTAGCAGCGACCCAAACAGTCATGACACGTGACAGATTTTCACCATAAGGTTTTGACACACGTATGTGCAATGGTAATAATAATCCCAATGCCCTGCAGATGCGCTTGGCATATGTCACGTTTTGAAAATCGTGTCACATGCTCCTCCATCAGGATGTGATGGGATTGTTCTCTGGTCTATCTATAGGATGCTGTATTTCTGCTCGGTGCGTGTTTCTCGTCAGCAACATGATATCAGGAAGAGGAAGATTCATGAGCACGCAGCTAGAATGAAACCTGAACCACTGAAATGCTGCATTCGTGGTTTTATGTGAAGGTGAATCTACCTTTAGTGAACAAAAGCACTGGAATGAAAACATATCAACACAGAGAAATGTTTGCATTTTCATTTTTGATATACAAATATTTGAGGTCGTTTCTTATGGTGAGCTGCTACTAATAATTCTGGAAATATTTCACTTCTTATTTGTACAATATTTGAAAACTTCTACTAGAAAACAAAACAGCCAACAGAACATTTCTTTTTTTATATTAAATATTATCTCATATAGATTTTTCTATTTCTGATTTATTAATTTTATGACATGCAAATTTGTAATTAAAAAATTCAACGAAATACTCAATTTAAAAATAGCAATTATTTAAGATTTTTAAGTGTGTGTGTTATAAAGTATATCAAATTTATAGATTTTTCCATTTCTAATTATTTATATATATATATATATATATATATAATATGCATATATAAATACACACACATACAGCATATATTTTGAAAATACTTGCATGTATTTACATTTAAATATCTATATTAATATAATTTATATTATATATAAATCTATTTAATATATAAACAACATTTTTCTTAAATATATACATGCATGTGTGTATTTATATATACATAAATATACACAGCACCCACACATGTAAAGAAAAACTTTTATTATGGATACGATTAATCATTTCACAGCACTAATATATATATATATATATGTATGTATATGCTTTTGGTAGATGAATATGCTTAAGCTACTGGAACTCATTGCTTATTATAATATGATGCTTAATTTGCATAGTTATAATATGGTAATTTGTTGGTTTCATTTATTATTTTCTATTTATTTGAAAAGAAAAGGGAACTAAACCACCTGTAGTTCCTCCCCTTAAAAACTGAGATCACTGAGATTCTTATTCAGACTTCAAGCACACAAGCTTCCCCGTTCAACAAGGAAGAATGAGGTAAGTCAGGGAGACGGGACTTCAGCTTCCCCCTCGGGCGTCCTGTGTGCTTCACGCCAGAACGCTTGACTGTGGATGTCACCATGCATGTGTCACGATTTGCTCTGTTTTGTGGCCTATTTGGAAGACATTGCCAAGGGACAGTAAGAAGAGTTTAATTCAACCTCTTGGTTTAAAGGAAATGACTCTGACCTTACGTTATGAGGGTAAAACCGAAATGTGAACATCCATCGCTTCAAACCATCCAGCAGTCAATAGTAGCAATGATTGGTATGTTTCTTCAGTCTTTGTCTCCGTGACACGCAGAGTTCATGCGTTTGCCTGAAGAGAGCAACATTAAGTGACATGCTAAGTTTGATTCTTTAAAATACCAAAGTTCCTCCAGCTGTAGGTTCGGAAGCGTCCGCAGTGCTCGTCAGCCCCCATTTACATCTCTCCCGTGACATTTGGGCTCAGGCCCGGATCCGGCCTTCACCCACGCCCAGCCTAAGGGAGCTCGAATGCCAGTGTGAATCCCAATCAACACTAGAAGTGGAGTCCTCAAGATGCTTGCGTTTCTGGCAGTCTCCCCTCATGCAAAACGCATCTCTCTGCTGTTTGCATGAAGGGCCTCATGAAGGGTACTTGAGTACAGTGATTCAGAGTCCTGCTGAAAGGGGAAGTGTCTTTGTGGCGGGACAAACCTTCTCAATGCCCCGGCATTTATCTGAGGAATCACTGACCCTCATATAAGCGCTGTGGAAGGTTTGGGAAAGAGTGTCTGATGTTTGTATAGATGCTAAATGCAATTCATTATAGTCTCTTGTTCTTGACAAATCAGATTGCAGCTGGTCATGTTTAAAACATATATGATAATGGATTCAGTGCGGCGTCTCTGAATAAACTCTCATGTTATCAAAGATTTCCATCTGAAAGCAGTTGGATTCAGCAAGATGAATGTTCACAGCAAATGTAATTGTTAAAATTCCTCCAAATGGTACAAAGCGTTGACTCACCGGTCTCTTTGGGAAAGGTCATCATATCATCCAAAGAGGACGTATTTATACATGTTTAATTCATGTTTGAAGAAAAGTGATTTGTCTGTTTATCTAAACAATATATAGATAACAATGAAAAATGAATATTTAAAAAGCTAAAGGAACTTGCTTGGGCCAAACTGATACAGAACGTGTGTGTGTGTGTGTGTGTGTGTGTGTATATATATATATATATATATAATTTTATTTAGCATGGTTAGAGGTCGAAATGAATATTTGTAATTAAAAAAATAAAAAATATATATAATTACATATTTATTAATATCATTATGTTATCAGAAAAATGTTTTTGTTTGTTTTCATATATTATGAAAACAAACAAAAACAAAAAAATTGTATATGCTAGTATCAGTTAGCATGTATATTTGAATATATTATTTATATTAATAATTTTTTTTTTTTTTTTTACGAATTTTCCTATGTAAGACTGCACAGAGTCTTATTAGCATAGAAGCATGAATCACAGAGCCTAACACTGCATGTAATACAATTAGTTGACACAGACTGAGGTGTTTCACTTGAGCAGTCTTGTGATTTGCTGGACACAGGAGAGAAGTGACAGTGGCGGCTTATCATTACTCACACTGACTCATCAACAAGCCCACAGTCTCAAAAATACACAAACTAAACCAAAGAAAGGATTTTCTGTTCACAAACATCTTCTAATAGTTCAAATCTAAAGCTTTGATTGGAATTAATCAATTTTGGTTTAGTGTCAATATTTCTAAAAGGTATTTAATTTCTCAAAATACATCTGATATGGAAACATCTTATAACAAAACACCCATAGAAGATTTAATATATATAGTATTACCATGCTGTACTTATATATGTCATATTTTATATTCATATTCCTTCAAGTGTGCTGTTTACATACATCCCTGTGTTTGTTGGCACGACTGTCTCTACATGACAGTGCTCTGAAATTGAGCCTCATAACAGCAGTTCACTGCCCACTGAACCTTGTGTACACGGTGTAAATGAAAAAATAACTTAATCTTGGCAACATATTGTAAAAAAAATATTGTGAATTAGAACACTAGGTATTGCAGGCTATAAAAAGTAGCATAGCTTACTAGGCAGTGTGTGCCACAAATCCAGAACAAAGCTGTTGTGCACTAAACAGTGTCCACAACTATAACAAATCACTAGGTAGTGTGATCTAGGCCATGTTATAGAATTGTATGAACGATTAAAAACATCAGATATCTACATTTCTGTGTTTATGTGCTACAATTATTGTAGGATCTTGTGAAGTGGACTGGAGGTGGTTTAGCCTACATATAATACTACATGTCTGTGTAGGCTATGTATAATATCTACAGCATGCACTAAAAAGTATACTTTATATATATCTTTTTTTTTTTCTCGTTTTTGAGCCTCACCTTCAGGCATGTAAACAGAAGCGTCATGAATCAGAAGTCGCGCGTTACTTCATAGAGAGAGAGAGAGAGAGAGAGAGAGAGAGAGCAAATTCCTCAGCGTTGTACAGGTTATGAATATTTGGTGCTGAAACTTGAATTGAGCGGAAGAAAGAAAAACATCGACTTCGTCGTGGCGTTTTTGTTTTCTTCACAATAGTTGGACGAGACATTACTGAGCCAGAGTTTCTCAAGTGACTGACATCTTATCCTCAAAGCAGGCGATTTATATCTGTATCTGCAGAAAAAACTATGGCTTTTATGTTAAAACACATGGTAGGAGGGCAGCTGAAGGATCTTACCGGCGGTCTTGCAGAAGAAAAAGCAGAAGGAGAAAAGTCAGAAGCTGCAGCGAAGGGAATGACACAAGAAGAGTTCGAGCAATATCAACAACAGTTGGCGGAGGAGAAGTAAGATTCATCACTTCT
>JAFVLL020027823.1:0-7500 GCA_021397915.2 Tor tambroides
ACTACATTAGCTGTTGCGGCGCACCGCGTCCGGTGTAGACACGGTGTTACTCACCTATCGGGAAGAAACAAAGCAACCTCGGCGTCCGATCGCAGCCCTTCCACTCCTTGAGTTCTCTCCAGTGCTGGAAAGCTGATCTGATATTTACACGGGTCCTACTTCTTGCCTTATCGTTCCGCAGACGTTTACCTCTTCTGTTTTTTATCCGCCATCTCTATCTTTCTGTTGCTCGGCTCGGCTGTTCCCTGAATGCTCTCTCCTCCATTATCACGAGTAGAAAGGCCCCTTACTGCTGATTGGCTACAAGTTTGTTTTGGTACTCGGCCCCGACTCAGTTTTCTAAAACGTTTTTGAAAAATTGCTTATCCTGCCTTTAACAGAGTAGACAGAAGTATAGGTTATGTGCATTATGCTGCTGTCATTTAATACACAGGTCAAATATAAACGTGATTTCTTTCCCAGCTGTTTAACAGAAATAACCGACTGTGTTTTTGTAACTTATGCGTGTTTTTAACACAAACTTGTGTGTATTTGATTTTAAGCGCAATAAGACATGAAAGAGAACTTAGTGTAGTACTCACATGCCGCGTGACAGCCGCTTTCTGTGTGCGTGCTTCAGATGTGTGTGCTCAGAAAACCTTATATCAGAAGTTTAAACTGATATGTCTTTAAAACCATGATTTCAGCGCGCTAGCTCTGTTAGGTAGCTGTTTGTTGTGTTTTGGGTGGTTTCTACGCTGTTGCCAGATGTTTGCTAGGTTGTTCTGGTTTGTTTCTATGGTTTTGCTAAAGTAGCTGTTCATTTGAGTGGTTTCTAGCTTGTTGCTAGGTTGCTCTGTCTGGCTTCTAAGGTGTTGCTAGCTGTTCACTGTGGTGTTTTGAAAGGTTTTTAGGCTGTTGCTAGATGTTTGCTAGGTTGTGTTGTTCTGGGTTGTTTCTACGACTTTGCTACAGTAGCTGTTCGCAGTCACGTTTTGGGTGTTTCTGGGCTGTTGCTAGATGTACAAAAAATGAGTGGCTTTTACTGGGTTGCTAATCAGGTTTTATCTGGATGGTCAAGTCAAAAGAGCCCACCTTGCCTCAAGATATTTTGAAAAATGTTTTTGTAATGAAAGTCAGGGGATGCAAATCACCATTAGAATTTCATTGTATGAACAAAAAAATCTGTCACACTTTACTTTAAGGTCTAACTTTCGCTATTAATAAATTGAATAACCACGACTTTTACCTCAATAAACTCCTAAGTTGCTGCTTATCAATAGTTAGTAAGGTAGTTTTAAGGTTTAGGTATTAGGTAGGATTAGGAGTGTACAATATGATCATGCAGAATATGTGCTAACAAACACCCAATATGCTAATAATAAGCATGCTAATAAGCAACTAGTTAATACTGAGAATTGGTCCCAATACTAAAGTGTTGCCAAAAAAACTTTTTCCAAAAGTATCTTCTTTTGTGTTTCACAGAAGAAAGAAATGCATATATGTTTTACAACAATATTAGGATGAGTAAATGATAACAACATTTTAATTTTTTGGTAAACTAGCCCATCAAGGTTAAAATCCTAAAAAACCTTACTTCAGCATTAGCTCAACGTTGTTTCTGTGTTACAGGGCGAAATACTGTAGGAACAGAGTCCTTACCTCCACAATGCTCTTGAGGTCCCTCACGTAGGCCTGCTCGGTCTCCACTATCTCCAGCGCCACCCTCTCCAGACGAGTGAGTTTGGGCAGCGGTGTTGTGGAGGTGGGGAAGGGACCCGCTCCCGTCAGCAGGGAGAGAGGGGTGAGGTCCAGACTGATGTCAGAGCCATTGCGCTGAGGCCCGGGGTAGGCCGGCACGGCTCCATAGGGGAGCGATGAGGAGGAAGAGGAAGAGTGTCCATCCTGAAGCGAGGCGGATGAGGCAGAGGAGCTGAGGCTGGCTCCGCGGTCACTGTCAGAGCACACCGTATTAACGGAGGTGCAGCTCCCACGGGACGCGCCCCCTGAGGAGGCCATGCGGCTCACGATCCCACTCAGCGAGGACACAGAGGAGGGGCGCTTGGCAGCTGCAGCAGAGAGAAACAAACAATTTCGTGTGAAGATACTAGTGATCACTGCATAATACAGCATCTTAGGTTACTGAATGAAAAAAAAAAAAAGTTAAGACAAAGACAACGTTAAGAACTGTAGTACTATGCAAAATCACAAATAAGATCTCTTTCTTATCTCAATTGTTTCTCCAAGACAAGAGCAAATGTAGATTTTGGCTTAAATCTCCTGCTTCTTGAAGACCCCAGTAAACTCGCATGCATTCCGGAAGAGATCTCAACAGTGTCTCAAAAACTGTGCTCAGGATACCAAAGATTTGAATACTTATTAGAAATTTCTTATCGATAAAATTATTTCTCATCAGAGACTTCACATTGGCTTTTTTTTCATAATTTTTACTTGACTTGACTAGTATTCTCTGGTTTTCCGAGTTTTTCCTTTTTGGGATACATATATTTCAAAAATAATAAATATATATTAATATATTTAATACACACGCACACATATTATATACACACACATATATATATATACATATATATATATATATATAAATAATTTATACAAATGTTTAAAAAATAATAAATATATATTAATATAATATATTATGAAATAAATATATTACTTATTTTTAAATATTATTTATTTGTATTTTTTTTATTATTTTTTATATAAGGTAAGGTACAACAACAGTCGAGCAAGTGTTTCTTTCAAATATTTTTCTGACTGCCTCAAAGGTGTGACACACTAGCTTGCAGCAAACCTACAGAAGCTTGTCAATCTAACAGTGCAGTGCACGCCCTGTATAGACAGGAAACAAAAATCACAACTTCCTGACTGCAATTTGCTGGACGATTAAACCTGAAAACACACAAGTCATTCAATCAGCCATGCCCTTAGATGACCAGAACATCTAAAACAAAACAGTAACGTTCTGCCTGAAGAGCCATATCAAAACTGAACACAACAGTCTGGTCGTCAAGGCAAGTGAACACAGGCCGGTACAGAGCGCTGTGAGGATTGCCATTGTTTAAGGCTGAATGCTGGGCTGTGCTTGTCACAATGGTGGCCCAGTTACAGAGCATAAGCCGGCGGAGACGAACAATCCTCCATTTCCTCTGACCTAGCAGGCAGGGCGACGCAGTCAACTGTTACTCTCTATGCTCCCTTCCTCGCCAAGTCTGCCTATCATCCATCAAGCATTCCAACTGACCGTTAGCTGGAGCGGCCTTTTCTCCCGTTCATACAAGGTTTGAAGGCACTTCGGTAATACAGATTGCCTGAATTTGATTTAAACACACTCATAAAGTACATGAAAGCACGTGTTTATCTTCTTCTGGCCCCAGTCCAAGATCAGCACTGCTATGGCGGCAGTCGCACATGAAAAAATTTGATTGTAAAATCCTCCATGGCCAGACATACATCACCAATATGGCCATCTTTTGCTTTATGTTTGATGCCTATCTCGAGATCAGCTGTACTGGGTGCAAAAGCATTCAGGAGAACGTTCAAAGCACAGCATAAATTCAGCCAGACAGATGCATGAAGTGTGACAATGTAAACCCAGTGCATCCTCTGGAACAAAACCAAACAGACAGCGTTCTCCGTCACTACTTGGGCATGAAGCTTTCATGTGGTATGGAAGAACCATCAGCAGGGAGTTCTTCACCCAAAACCTCATCCCTATGGATTTCATTATCCCCAACATTAAGTTTAAAGAGCCTCTAAGCACGAATTAGAGTGGATAAATCGGTCAGGACGTCCAACAAAACCTAACCATCTCTAGATAAGACTGATGAACATGTGCGTGAGCCAACACACATATACTGTTCTTCATAATTATATGATACTTAATGGAAAATGGAATGACTTGATGAATTGCGCAGCTGTTTTAGAAATCTGAAATAATACATTAGTGCTAATTTCCTATATTTTCATAATGACATCGATCCACTTATGTAAATAATAATGTAAAAAACACCTTAATTTGATCTTTGTGTCTGTAATTGCGATAAATTATTAGTCAGTGATACGTACTTATTATGAGTTCCAGTAATTGTGGTATTTTCATCATAAATCTCCTGTTCAGCTCTTTTATTTAGTCATGCATACTCCAATAAAGAGCCTAACAAGGCTCACCTAACAGAGAATCAGGCCTGTTTTATCGATCATGGCAGTCTGTGGAGATCATTTGGCCAGACGAGTGAAAGCCAAGAGAAAGAGATCACATACCTGATCCGCAAGGCACTGCAGCATCAGCTGGAAGGACCACCAATGCAGTTTGCTGTGAATTATGTCTTCTCACTGTAGTTTAGTTAGTCCTCACAACTAATTCAAAGCAAATGGCTACCACCGTCTACCAAATGTCATCAGGTATCCAAATGATTTCTGAAACTGAATCTTATTCCAGCAGAGACTGAACGGACCTCATCAGTCATAAAGCAAACAGGAACCACGCACCATATCTAACGTGCACAAAAAAATGTGAGTAGGGCTTGTTGCACACTTCACTCTCATAGAGAGATTTCCTGTCTAGGTGTATATTAGCGTACAGGCCGCAAAACCACAGAGAGCTGCCAAACCTTTCAGTCCTTGCCGGAAAATACTGTAGAGCATTTATGTGTTTGAGAAACAAGACAATATGAGGAAACACTGAATTAGGGTGAATTAGGTGAATTTCATAAAAACATTTCACCTTAAAATTTAAGAACATTTTTTAAGAAAATGAAAACTAGATGAAGAACCGTACTCAAGTGTCACAACACAAATTTGATGATCCTATAAGAGGCTAAAATGTTGTAAAATTTTGTTTTGTTTTGTTTTGTTTTGTTTTATTTTGGCGTGAAATATGACCTGGTCATTCTCTGGACAGATTTTGTAAGATTCCCCCATTACATCATTGTGAATATCTTTAAGAGAACTGTCAGAACTACTTAAATAGGAATGTCTATGACATTAGAAAGATAAACTGAAGCAATTTATGGACAATAAATAAGCTTTCCATTGATGTATGGTTTGTTAGGCTAGGACAAAAAACAATATATTGAGAAAATCACCTTTAAAGTTGTCCAAATATAGTTCTTAGCAATGCATATTACTAATCAAAAATTAAGTTCTGATATATTTACAGTAGGAAATTTACAAAATATCTTCACGGAACATGATCTTTACTTAATATCCAAATGATTTTTGGCATAAAAGAAAAATCGATAATTTTGACCCATACAATGGTTTTTTTGGGGGGTTTTTTTGGCTATTGCTACAAATTTACTCATGATACTTATGACTGGTTTTGTGGTCCAGGGTCACATATATAAATATATATATTTTAGTCAGTAATTTGATCATTTGATCATTTTCTTGAGCAGCAAATTAAGATAACTGAAAGATTTCTGAAGGATCATGTGACAATGAAGACTGGAGTAATGATGCTGAAAATTCAGGTTTAGTAATCGCAGGAAAAAGTTACATTTTAAAATATACATTTAAATAAAAAAAGTTCTTTTAAATTGTAATAATATTTCAAAATATTACTGTTTTTACTGTATTTCTGATGAAATAAATGCAGCTTTGACTTCTGTCAAAAAGTCTTATAAAATCATACCCCAAACCCTTGAAAAAGCAAGCACAAGTTAACACAAGTTAGTTCCTTAATAACACCTCCAGATAAAGACATATTGTTGAAAAAAACCCAGAAATCTGTATCCAAAAAAAAGGTAGTTAAGTTATATCCTATTTTCTTGCCATTGGGTAGAGTTACAGTACAATTAATACATTTAGGTGCCTGAGCTTGACCACTGAAAGTTTTCTGAAAGTCTGATATCTGAATCTTAAATTCCAACACAGATATTCAAATGCGTTCAAAACAGGAATGACTCACAAAATAACAGTACAAGATGGAGCTGAGCTCAAGTAGTGAATGTATCTGAGTGCTCATCCGTCTGTTGAGATACATCCTGTATGTCGTGCCAGTCTGCACCTGATGGCCCCGTCACAGGAAGTGGTGAAACCAAATACAAGCGGTTCCCTCCAAAGGTTCTCAGAGCTCAAAACATGCCAGCTGAGGTCTGGACGACAGGATTTGGGTCAAACGCCTAAAGATGTTTGTATTATGACATTTCCATTTGAAAATGGCCACATATATTTAAAGGTATATGTATTGCTCTTTTGGGATGTTATGCATTGTATATTGACAGCAACTTGACATATTCCAGATTCTATGTGACATTAAAAACTTCTTTCTAAACATAAATGTGCCTCTTGGTCTCTATTGCATGATCAGAACTATTTCAATCAGGAATTGTTTAGAGAGGCCAATCCAAAAAGAGGTGACCAACCCTAAACAATTGTGATTGTCAGCACATTTCCAACAGCCTTGTTCAGTTTGTTTGAATTGATAATGTAAGCAACCATTCTTTGTAAAGTAGGAGAGACTGAGGTCCAAAAATATCAAGAGGGAGACCACCCGTCTAAATCTGAACCTGATAACTGTTGGCATTTCATTCCTGCACTCTTATCTTGGGCATGCTTGATGGCTTATCTCCATTGAAAATTGTGCAATATCTCAGAAAAGATATCTTTCGTCATTTTCCCAGGCTCTTGTTTGTGGTTTTGAACTCAACCACAACTTACAGTAGAAGTTAACAAAGGAACTTCAAAATCAGACCATGAATGAGCAGTTCCTGTCAGTAACTTTTCATTGGGATATTACATCATCATGCTCAGATTTCCAAAAGTTGATATTAACTGAGTGGCATCTAACCTTGGTTGCTGTTTTTTTTCTTGCTGTCGCGGCCTGCTCCCTCAGGCATGGTGCGATTATATCACAGGAAGTTGAAACCTGCAAAACAATTGCAAAGTGTTAAAAACAAAGCAGTTTCAGTTGATCTATAAGCAATGTTACATGACAAATGTAATCAAAAACGTGTAATAAAAAATAATGGCAGTAAAATGACACTGTCACTGCGCAGCAAGAATGTCTGCTTGGAAAATAAAATAATAAAAATAAATAAAATATTAAAAAATATTAAATTAAATTAAATTAAATAATTGGGGTGTACTGTCGCCTCACAGCAAGGTCTGTTTGTAAAATAAAAAAATAAATAAAATCGTGAGGTAGCACTGTCACCTCACAGAAGGAAGGTTTGTTTGTAAAATAAAATAAAATAAAATAAAACAGCTCATTTGGAAGCACTGTCACTTTCGCAGCAAGAAGGTATGTAATAGAATAAAATAGAATAAAATCATTGGGTAGCAGGCCTGTTTGTAAAATAAAATAAAATAAAATAAAATAGCTCATTGGGTAACTTTGTGGCAAGAAGGTCTGTAATAGAATAAAATAATAAATAAATAATTTAAAAAAATAAATAAAATAAAATAAAATAGCTCACTGAGTAGTACTGTCACTTTGCGGCAAAAAGGTCTGCTTGGAAAAATAAAATAAAATAAAATAAAATAAAATAAAATAAA